>AZIM01000293.1:321243-338343 GCA_000516915.1 Ophiophagus hannah
TTCCTCGTCCAGAGGGGCAGTTTTTGGGAGAGTTGCCAGTCATGGGGTTGGCCTTAAGGTCCCCGTCTGACTCTCCTGTCCTGAAAGGAAGAAGGAAAGAAAAGGAAGTTTCCTTTAAAAAAAAGAAAATAGAAGTTTCTAGCGGTTCAAAGGTTTGAGACGGGCTTGAGTTTGTTCTTTTTTCTTTTTTTAATTTAACCTGCTGTTCGGTCATGGGTGCAAATGCAGTAACCCCCTTTTTTTAAGCCACACCTTTAAAGGAAACGAAAACAAAAACCACTTAGTAGAAACCATGCAATGTTAGACAAGAAGGCATAAAGGCTCTTATTTTGCAGAATTTATCCTGCCGTGGAAGTGAATTTGGCACACTCCGTTCTCCACGATTTAGTCACCGAGAGGGACATCCAACTGTCTCTCACTTGCAATCCACCTCCCGAAGGACTAGAAACCTGGTTTGGTTCTGATTTCAGTGTGAGTTTCCCATTTGGGGAAGCGGAATTTGGTGCCCAGCTGCCCCTTTTGGTGCTCTGGCACCTGGCCGGGTTCAAGTGGGCGAAGCTCGAGCGGCTGCCAAGCTCCGTCTTCCTCCAGTCTTCTGATGGTGCTGCTTTCATTTGCCTTCACAGCACAACTGTGTTGTTGCTTCCCTTTCCCAGCAAAAGCACAACAGGTTTTCCTTTGTGCAAGTTTTTTATTTCCACGTTACTCATTTTTATGCGAGGTTCCATCCCCAAAGGTTACCGCCTTGCCTCAACTTAATTGAACCCAGAGAATCGAATTGATGCAATTTTTATGTGTTGCCTTGGTTTTCTTTTGTATTTTGCCTGGACTTATTTTTTTTTAAGTTTTGTTTTGTTTTTTCCAAAAACTGCATGGAAACCATTTTTTAAAAAATAAGATATTTAAGTTGACATGAGCTGTTTGTTACAAACTGTGTGAAAAGGGTGCCACAAGTGAGACCGGGCCTGTTCTGCAAAAGGCAGGGACTAGTAACTTGAAGAGCAGAATGTGCCGAGATTAAAGAAACTATTTTTTATAAATAAAAGGAAAATGTTATCACCAAAGAAAAGGCTTTTATCTATAGGAGCAAGTATATTCTGGCTTTAGCAAGCTGTTAGCTACCCCTGAGATCATCTTGTTACATATTCACAGCATTGGATTTTGGTGGCAAAGCAGTTGATGATGAAATAAAAATGGTTTATAAACCTGGCATCTGGATTTCTTTCGCAAAACCTCTCTGAAACTCCACTCTGGCTGGGAATCCTGGTTTCGACAGAGAAAGTCCTGGATAGCTCTCCGTTAAACCCTTCTGCTTCTTCCTGCTAATCTTCCTGCCAGTCTGTTGATGGGTTGAAATTTTCTTTTAGTCATTAAAAAGAATATAAAGCAGGGGCATCCAACCTGGGCAACTTTAAAGACCTGTGGACTTCAATGCCCAGAACTCCCCAGCAATGCTGGCTGGAGAATTCTGGGAATTGAAGTCCACAGGTCTTAAAGTTGCCCAGGTTGGACACCCCGGATATAAATGGAATGTGAATAACCTCATTTCATCCTTTCATTTCTGCCACTGTTGACATTCACACAGCCACTTAAACTACAGTTGGCATCGTAATAGCTTATTGGCTAAATCCCTGGGATAGGCTTGTGACAACATGGTTTGCCTCGAACCCTGATTCATTCACACAATGCCTAGATTCATCCAACAGCTAAACCCAAAGTCTACCTGTTGGATGGAGGGGCAAAGAACCTTAACAAAACCTTCCCATCAGTGAAGTGCAAAAATCAAAACTGGCAGCTAGTTATACACCAGTAAAGGAATTTAACGGAGTAAATTCAAGAAAAAAGAACATGGCAAAAAGTTGATGTGTGCCACTAGGGGGCGCCCTAAACTTTCCAATTAGATGAGCCAACTCGGAGTGCAGATTTGGAAAGTTAAAAGGATTTGTGTTGTCCAAGATCTCCGGGGCTCCATGGTGGCTGGCTGGGATTCATTTTCTCCTGGATGGGGGATGAAAGAGCTCCCTCCCTTGGGCGGCCTTGTGGGGGTGGGGGATCCTTACTCTTCATCTAAGCCAGGGGTCTCCAAACTTGGCACATTTAAGGCTTGTGGGCCTCCAACTCTCAGAATTCCCAAGCAGCATGGCCAGCACTGATGATGTTGCCTACTTTGGCTCAGGAAATGTCTGCAAGAAACCCACCAAGCTCAGAGAGCCCCAAAGGCCCCTCATTTCAACCCCGAGCTACACATATTCCCCTTTATTGGGTTGCTGAATATCTGCCAATCTGTTCTTGGCACAAGAGTGACATTTAATTTATCAGCTAGCCTGAAAAAGACCACTGAACGAGGCCTGGAATTTGGGTTCCTCCCCCCCAATTTCTGGAATTGCCTTGATGTTTGAACCCCCTTTTTCAAGAGGGCTCCCTCTGGCCTGTGTCAAATTCCCTCCATTCCTTGGCAAAGCCCTCCCACCCTTCCCTCCCTTGGTTCAGTTCTCTACTGCTTCCTGCCTTCCCCACGGCTGCCTCCCACTCAAGCCTCTGGGCCCAGGGGGTCTCTCTTTTGCAAAGCCGGCATGAACCCGCCTGGCCAAGAAAAGCCGGCTTAATTTCGCCCATGTTCTCAGCCTGCATTCCTGAATCTGGGGTTCGGCAGGAGGTCTGGACTACAGCCAGCCTGGCTGGGGGTGGGGGTGGTATGTCTGTGGGGTAACTCCCCCCCCCAAGCACAATTGCCAATTGGAAAATAAAGTTGTGAGATGGTTGAAAGCTTTGCAGGTGAAATAATAGTCTCGGGGAATGAAGTCAGCCCTGGATTGTCTTTCTCCTTGGCTGAAAGTGCTGCAGAACAGGCTCTCCGTCTTCAGGATCACTCCCATTAATAACATTTGCTAGAATAATACGGCTTGATTGCAAAATGCAAAGGTAAATGCAGTAATTTTCCGTATTCAAAATTATGGGCATTTCCCGTAATCAAAAGCATCATCCTAAAAGTAGTTTAGATAAACAATGGGATGAAGAAGGAAAAACACCTCCCAGCCAGGACATAAGTTGTTTATGCCATGTGTAGCAGAAGAAATCCAAATATCACGTGACCAAATCCTAGTTTAGGATTTCCCAGATAAAACATTTCCTGGGAAAACTTTGGCCCAGATTTCATTGATCCAAAGCTGAAAAAAACAGAAGCGCTATTGTGAACTTCTGGTCCGCTTCCACAACTAGCTGTATCTTCAACCTCATGGTTTCCTCTGTTCTGCAGAAGCCAACATGTTCTCACAACCTCCATTCAGCACACTTTCCAGAGGCCATTCATCGGAGTGCGTTCTTCTGCTTTTCCCCAAAGGTGCTTTTTCAGGAGGAAACTGGAGTTTCTTTGTTTTTCCTTGAAGATGTTTCACTTCTCATCCAAGAAGCTTCTTGGACTGAACTGAAGAGGTTTCTTGGATGTGAAGCGAAACGTCTTCAAGGAAAAACAAAGAAACTCCAGTTGCCCCCTGAAAAAGCACCTTTGGGACGACTATGATCTGGATGACTGAGAATCTCCACAGATGTTCTTCTGCTTTCTTAGAAATCCTGAGCACAACATTGTTGATGCTTCCTCTGGTCTAGTGCATCCCACAAACAGGACTTGGCATGTGCCACAGTCTTCAGCATAGCTTGACCAACTCATGAGAACATTTTGAAAGGGTGCTGCATGGAAAATTCCAGGAAAGAACAGCATTTTTAGTCCGTCTGGCTGCCAGAGCCAAGAAAGTATGTTTTTGTTTAGATGTTTCTGCTGAAACAAGAAGCTAAGAGAGGGTGAAGGATTGTGTTGGGAGATCTCGTTGGGCTTTTTTTGCAAACCTCTTTGCAATGAATTATCTTCTGTCATACCTCATGACTAACCACATCATTTGGCCGAGGGGAACACAACTCTTCATTCGTGTCATGTTTTGTTCACAGCTGGAAACGGGGCCAGCTCCACCCTCCAAGCGTTGGGTAATTAGTACATTTAGAATGGCCTAAATTCTGTGCATCGAGACCCAAATCATCAGCTGCAGAAGCGTTTTTTCTCTGTAGACAACTATTTTCCACATGGATGAAGAGAAAAGGGGAAGAAATGGCTGTCGGAGCCCCAGTTCAGCTCCAGACTCTCCAGGAAGCCTGAGAAGATAAGAGCTCCTTGAACCCCTGCAGAGCTACCATCCCGTTCCCAAGTTTTCCCCTCCTAACATCAGTGATCAGAGAGCAGCAGAGTGGAAGAGGTGCTGCTAACCCAAAGGCCTAGCATAGAAGATCCACCACCCACCACCAGGTTGGCCTAGAACAGTGTTTCTCAACTTTGGTGGGCTTCAGATCCCAGAATTCAATTCTCCATGCTGGCTGGGGAATTCTGGGAGTTGAAGTCCACACATCTTAGAGTCAATGAAGTTGAGAAACACTGGATCAAAGAGATGAGATGTATTTGTCCTAGCTGCTATTTGTGGCTCTGAAGGCCAGTTCCTTTCCAGTGATCCCCTCCTGGGGGGTGAGGGGTGGGTAGTGTACATTCCATGCAGAAAAGATGGAGCCCAGCTAGGCTTTGGGGTAATGCCAACTCCACCTCCCTGCCAAGACTTTTTAGAGAACGGGGCTTGGAAAGGCTGCCCCAGACCTCTGCTCTCCAAGTGAACCCAAGTGAATACACCCCCCCCTAATCCACTCACCCCCAAGTCCCCACACACCCCATCCCAAGCCCTGCCCAGCTTGGCTGACTCTCCTCTCCTTCACCCCAACTTCAACTGCTGAAGCAGGTAAGCAGAGAAACACGAATGCAGAGTTTTAAGGGGTGGGAATGAGGGGATGCAAAAGGGGTTAAGAAAAGTCTCTCCACTCAGCCAGCATGGGATGGGTGGCTAGAGAGCCCGCCCATTTCCAGCCCCCCTGACTCCCATTGGCTGCAGAGAGAGAGATAGGCAGAAGGTGTCGATTCCCTTCCCCAGCAGCTGCTGGGAGGCAGGCGAGGGTGGGGGCTGCCCCTTTGCTTCCTTTGNNNAGCAGCTGCTGGGAGGCAGGCGAGGGAGGGGGCTGCCCCTTTGCTTCCTTTGGATCAGGGGCTGGGCTGCTCGCTGCTCTGGGGGGAGCCAGGAAGAGGCCAGGCTGCCCCACTGGACCCTGCAGTGGCCAGTAGAGAGTGGTCACTCTTCAGATGCAGGAAAAGGAGGCGGTTGTGGACATCTGAAGCATTCTGGGTGGGATAAGCCCCAGGACAGTTCCTGCAACCCGTAAGTGACAATTCTGCTCTTTTCAACTTCTAAGTTTTCTTTCAAATGCTTCCCTCTTTTAAAGGAGCGTACAGCTTAAAGGTTATGTGCGCCCCTAAGGAAGCCTCCTCTTCTGCTGAAACATCTGGATAGCATCCAGGACTTAAAAGGTGAAGACTTCTGCTGCCATCCATTTCCATTCTTAGACTCTCTCTATCCTCGTTTCTGCTTTCCTTCTAATACCTTCAGCAACCGACTCTAGTTTGCTAATGGGGAATATTGGTGCTCCACCAGGAGGGAGAATCTGTGCTCTCTTTCAAGGGCCCATCATCCTAAATGTCTTTTAAAAGAACTAACATGGGACTTTTCAAAACCTGGGACCTTGGGGAGAACGGCAGCTTTCTTGGGAATGGGCTGAAGGGTTGCGATTCATGCTTCTGTTCTGTTGTCCTCCTCTCTTTAAGAGCCAGCAGCATCCAGCCTTGGTAGTGCAGAGCCAGAAGTTCCATGTCTCCAAGCGTCCTGCAGGCCACCCCATCTTCTCTGACCCCAAGATGCATTTCAGGAACTTCTCCATCATCCTCGCCACCGAAGAGTCTCTTCAAGAGCTGGCTCCCACCAATGTCTCCACCGGGGAGGCCTGCCTCCTCCGCTTCTCCAGCCACCAGTTTGTGCTCATCCCCGTGCTCTATTGTGTCATCTTCATCCTTGGGCTTGTGGGCAACAGCATGGTCCTCATGGCCCTGTGTCGGCAGAGGAGCCCAAAGACGGTGGCCAACGTCTACATCTTCAACCTAGCGGTGGCTGACCTGCTAGCCCTCATCACCCTTCCCTTCTGGGCCGCCAGCTACGCCAACGGGTACAGCTGGGTCTTTGGCTCCATGATGTGCAAGCTCTCCGGCTCTGTCCTCTGCTTGACCATGTTTGCAAGCATCTTCTTCATAACGTGCTTGAGTGTGAACCGTTACCAGGCCATTGTTCACCCCTTCCAGTGCCAGCAAGGAACGTTGGAACGGGCTTTCATTGCCACATTAGCTGTTTGGGGACTGGCGACCTTGACGTCTCTGCCCACCTTCTGCTGGCGTGAAGTCAACTACATCGATGAGCTGGGTGTGAACGCTTGCATCATGGCCTATCCCTCTGAGAATTACGCCACCTGGTCAGCTGCAACAGCCTTAATGAAGAACCTCCTTGGCTTCCTGCTCCCCATGGCCATCATCCTTGGGTGTTACATCTGCATCAGGGCGCACCTGAAGAAGGCCCAAGGGTTTGCCAAAAGCATGAGGGTGAGGGACCGGGTGCTGAAGTTGGTGGCCGCCGTGGTCGTGGCCTTCTTGATTTGCTGGCTCCCGTTCCACGTCTTGACCTTCCTGGATGCCCTCTCCTGGATGGAGGTGATCAGCAGGTGCCACCTCACCTCCGTGATCGATGCAGTGCTGCCTTTTGGGCTCTCCATGGGCTTTGCAAACAGTTGTATCAACCCTTTGTTGTACTATTTTGTGGGCAGGCAGTTCCGGGATAAACTCCAGCATTTATTCAAGCTGAGCCTCTCCCAGTTCAACAGTGGCCGGGAAACCCTTTCCTCCAGCAAAACCAGCTCCCTCAAGACCACTGGCTCCCCGAAGGAGGCTGACCCAGGAGGAAACACGGAGAGGCCGTTGACCCATCTACTTTGGGATCCCTAAACACCATCTGGAAACAATTAAGCGGTGGTTATGTCCTATCAGTGACTCGTGTCTTTCCTCTGATCTCCCCTTGCTCACCTTCTAGCTAGGACGATCTGTCCAGCGAAGACCAGGTTTTCATTTGCTTTGAGAAAGGCCGTCTTGTAGGGGGCAATTAATTGTCAATAAATGTCTTAACAACCTTACTAACCCAGTTTACTTTTATGACTAAAGTTTGTTTCTCATGGCCCTGAAGAGGAGGAGTTTGCAAAGAAACTTAACTTTCAATACCTTCTTATTCTTAATATTACTAAAAGTCTACTAGGGAGAGGAGAGAAACCAATTTCTTGGTAGTCTACATTGCCCATAGTCTAATTTGTCTACAAATTTGTCTAATTTGTCTAATTTGTTTGCATGTTTGAATTTTGGTTGTTGTTTTAAATAGGATTGAGTCCATTTTTTTGTTGTCTTTCTCCGTTTCTGATGACCCACAATGACCAAATCTATCAATTCACCCTTTTGCAGAAAATTATTCCTTTCTTCCTTGTGCCCGGCATCCTTCTACCTCCCAGTACCCTTCAGAGTTGCCTGGATTGGTCCCAGCCAGAAGCTCCAGTTCCCAACACGTCTGGGCCTTGCCAGGTTGTGGAAGACCACAACATTGGGGACACTTCCACATGGGGCCATTGTCCCCAAATGTGGTGGCCCTCGTGGATCTGCAAGAGCCTTAGGTTCACCTCGCCCACCACCAAGGGGTTGATTGTCCCGAGGGGTGTTCAAGGGGTGAGCTTTGCAGAAGGCAGAAGTTTCACAGCAGTTCTGAAAGGCTGGCAGGCCAAACCAAGCCATGCACTGAGCTGCAGGTTGTTGCTCCCGAACAAAATAATTTAAGGAGAAGGAACAGAAAGTCAAGGACATCAGGCAGGAAGGAGCCGGTCTGCCAAGAAGCTCATGGTCCTGAGGAACGAGTAGTGTGGTCTACTACCAAGGCAGCAGCATCCTTTGTTTAAGTTGATGTTTCTCAACGTTGGCAACTTCACGATGGGTGGACTTCNGGCCGCTTTAAGCCTGGAGGACTTCAACTCCCAGAATTCCCCAGCCAGCTGACTGGGGAATTCTGGGAGTTGAAGTCCACCCATCGTGAAGTTGCCAATGTTGAGAAACATTGGTTGAAGATGAAAAAACAAGGAAGTGCATACTTGTGGGGGGGAAAGCCAGTTGCATCAGTGTAGGACAGCTTGGTTTATTATGGATAATTAATCCAATGAAGTCTGGCACGGAGAGGGGACTTAACTCTTTCCTCCCTCCTCCTCCTCCTCCTCCTCCTCCTTCTAAATCTCTTCACCTTTCCAAAATAAATACATATCCTTAGGACCCGTCCCAGCCATGACCATGAAATGCAAACTTCCACAAAGTTGTTTGTGACAAACTTTTCAGTGTAGAGAGAAGGGACCCCCTCTTGCCAGTCTGCATTTGCTTGTGACATTTGATGTACTGGGCGTAATGGCTTGTTTATCCCTTGGATGTGCCATTCAGTACAATATGTTCCTTCATCCCGGACACCCTCTAATTTCCCCACCCCCAGGACAGCAGCCACCGCCTACCTTGGCTCTACTTGGGCTGCCCATTCACTCTGATTTATGGCACCGAGCAGCACAGAGTCTTCTCTTCCCACACATCTGTAGCCAGATGGGTGTCCATAGAGCTTCTGAACTCTCCATCAAAGCATTGCCCAATCAGTGATGGCCTTGGGCCACGATCCCACGTAGGCCACTGTTGCTGACTCCCGCCGTGGCGGCTGAAGAGTGAGGGATCTCATTGGCCACCTTTCTTTTAGCCAGAGGAAAAAAATTGCCCGAGGCCCTGCTACAGAACATTGAGATGCTACAGAATGTGCTGCTATTTTTGTAGCTGATACCTGTACAGTTTTACCTGTGGAAAATGAGGCTAGCACGTCCCCCTATCTGCACTGACCTCCTACTTATTTTATACGAGATTTCTAACCATCGTTCTTCAAAGAGATCATGGGACTTTGGGCCCTAAATTACAAATAAAATGTCCAATGTGGTCCCCAGATTCCAGAATTCTGCAAGTTGTCCCGCCCCTCCATTTGTCAATCACTGGGCTAGGAAGAGGAGCCTTCCTCTGCTCTCTGATGATGAGAGGAAAGGTGACAAAGAAGAGGCTGTGGCCAGATGGGAAGTCCATCTCGAGCTGCCTCTCCTCCTGAACCAGAGGCTTCCCACTCACCCCAGTGGCCGAAAACAGAGATAGTTGTATGAATGTCATTTTCGTGTCCATCTTTGGCTTCTCCGGGGCTTCATCTTACTGATTCTACAGCATAGAAAGCATCAAAATTTAATCTCTCTCGACGATCAGAACAGTAAGTTCTACAGAACAATGAAGTGGCCTTCTAACCTCCAAGGCTGGGAATCTTCCCAACTCAAACTGACACACCTAAGATCTCAGGCAGGGTGCTTCATAGCGTCAAGCATTCCACAAGGACCTCAAGTCCCAATGGTTACTCTTTTTGAAGCAAAAGAACACAGGAGTGGCTCCACATGTCAATGTTCCCCACATTCTCAGTTGCTGTTTCTGTTTTTTCTTGGGTTCCGTACATTATGCAGAGTTGTGCAGAAGGAGTGTACCCAGGACAGCTGGATACAAACGTTTGCTGTCCAGTTTGAAGACTAGGATAAGCCTCTTCTAACTGTCTCCATTTGTCACCTGGGGAAACCAGATTATGTGAGGTTGGGTTAGAGGAATATTATGGAGCTTTATCTTCCTCAAAGGCCAAACCCTCACTTCACTGGGCCCTTCCATGGCAACCAGGAGATTTTATAAGTAGATTACTTTTGTAGTCCATGATTTTAACCAGGGCATCAATTCACTTGAGAACAGAAAATAGCAAAGAAAGGGGTTATTTCAGAGGATGTAACTAGAGTTCCACCTTGAAAAATCTTCTATTGTCAGAAATTCAGTGGAGTCAGGTTTGAAGCTGGCCCTGCCTAATGCTTCTTCGTAGGAGCGTGCCATAGAAAATCTTCTGCAAGCTATTTATGGTCCTTGTGGAAGCTCTCCAAGGGGGCTGGCATCTCCTGCTGTGCTTTTTCTGGCAAGTAAGAAGCCTCAGTTCAAGGATGTGACCCAATCAGCTGTCCAAATCAAGGTTAGTGGGACATGGGTGGAAGGGGCCTACAGACCAGAATGATGAATGGCTTGGAGTTTCTTCTCCAAGCATCTCTTGGAGAGCAGTGATCGCTCACAGTGTGCCTCCTTTGCAGCTGTTTTGTCAGGAACTTGGCTGTCCCACTTGGGGGAGGAGGAGGCAGTTCAAACTCCACACCCCAGGCTCCTCCAGGGAAGGCAGAGGTCACTGCAGAAAGGGGCCCACATGCAAGGCATCCAAGAGTCCCTTTGATGGTCCCAGGAGAGGTGCTGCAGCTCCACCAAGTCTGCAGAACATGCCAGGTTCGTGATCCCTAGCATCTCCTGATTTCTGATGGGCACGCCAGCCCAAATGTCCCTGAAAACTAAAGTACTCGCAATCCCCCCACCATGCCAAAAGTCTGGATAGGGACTTTTAAGGGACAAAAATAGAAACCATCTCCTTCATTAATGTGGGCTGAAGGCTGGAAAAGTCCGGCCGCTTGCACAGGGAGGAAGATCTTGGCAGGGTCTCCCTTGTAAAAGGCCAAACATGACCTCCTTCTCATGGATCCCCAGAGGTGTCCACAGGGCTGGGTCAAAAAGTCAAGAGGGCGGCGTGAAAAGGGCTATGTCCAAGTGGATTCCAAGCTTGTGGGCTGGATGGGCCTGCTTTCTTCTTCTGGTCTGTGCTGACCAGTCACTGGTCAGCCATTTGAAGCCCAAGAGACAAGGAAGCAGGATTCTGCTCTGGCCTCCTTGGGTCTTCTTCTCCCCACACCCTTCGGGACCTCTTCCTCTCCTTACTGGTCCAACTTCTAGACAGGTAACAGCTGTACTGTCAACCTTTGCAAGGACATGTTGCAGCAAGAATTAGCCAGGATCCCAGCTGGGCCCCTGCTTGGAGAACAGCCCTCAAGATCTCTTGGGTTTTGTTTGAGAGAACATGGATCTGCAGGAAAGCCCTGCAAGAAACATGGAAGCTGTCCTGGTGCTGAAGTTCTGACCCCCAAAGAACCAAGGGAGCCCCACAAGCAACCAAAGGGAGCAGCCAAGAGACAAGGAGGGGAAGGGTGCTCGGGGGCTGCTCCTCTTCCACTCCTACCTTGAGGAGCACCATTGGCTCCAACTCTGAGAATGGCTGCGGTCAAGATTTGCTGCACCCGCACAATGCTATCAATCATGGATGGGATGGGTTTTCCTTCTGCAAATTAGACCTCTGGGGACGCACCCAAAGCGCCCAGGAGCGCACCCAGCTGGGAGCTTCTGGTCTGCCCCCCTCCCTCCCTCCACTTTCTCTTTCATTGTTTTTATCACTCAAGGCCCAAAGTTGCCTTTTTCTTGCCAAGCCAGATCCTTGGTGTCTATTTTTGCACTGTGTTGCTTCATCCACCTGAATGTGGCTTTTCAGGGTTTTGGGTGAGACACGATTTCCCCAGCCCTGCTGGCCAAGACGTTGCGCAATGTGGAGCCCTCCTCCCAGGACCTTTGGGACACACAGCCAACTCTTTGGGGCTGAAGTGGGCTGCCTTCAGTTTGCCCCATTCCACTTTATGGGGGGGTGGTGGTGGTTTGCCTTCTTGTAGAGGCCTCTGAACAATGCCAGAATTAGCAGTCTTCAACAGAGAGGTTCATCCCCTCTGCCTTTCCCTAGGCCAGTGTTACTCAACCTTGGAAACTTGAAATTCCCAGAATTCCCCAGCCAGCATTCCTTCCTCCTCCTCCATTTCCATTCCAGAAGTTTTGCAATCTTTGCTCAGCCCTTGTAACCCCAAGCCAAGCTCAGCTGGAGGATACGTCTCTTCCCCACGAGATGGCAGCACCCAATTAATCTTGAGGCTCTCCAAAAGCTGCACAAGACCGTACCTACTAAACAGGGGGACAGGAAATCGCCAGGACATTCCAGGGCTTTACTGTACACTAGACTAGGAAGTCACCTCTATTTATGTGGTTGCTGGGCACACAATCAATCAGCCAATCAAGGGATCCAGAAGAAGGCAGGTGCAAACCATTGTTGTCCACTTGTTAAGAAAATCAGCTGGAGGAATTCAAGGGATCCAAGGAGGTTGAACACAAAGGGTTCTCCTTTAGGGTTTTAAATCACTGGGAGTCCGGCTGTTATACAAAACCCCTTTACACAATGTGTAACAGTATCTAAAGCTAACCAGTCATAGCGGCCATGTACAACTTCTTGGATCAGAGGTAGCTTGCTTTTAATGCTAGCTGCTGCTAAGAACCTGTTGAGGATGTCCTCAAGAATGATTGGAGGCTTCTGAGAAGCATCTAAAGAAGCCCAGTGAGAAGCAATCTGTTGACCTAGATGGGGAGTTGGGACTATCCAACTCTAGGACTTTCCCTGGTTTAAATAACCATGGAAAAATTAAGCCCTGGCTGAAAGTTCTCCTAATGAATTCAAGTCAGATTCTGAAAGTATTTGAGTTGGTAGCTCATCTTCAAGCCATGGAATGCCATCATGGATGATGAAGAGCTGAAGAATGAAGCCTTCTCCAATGACACAGGTCATCTTTAGCCCACTTCTTTTCCAGGTTCTTCAGGGACACAAAATCCCAAACAAAGTCCAATAGATGATCACAGTTACGGAGCTGTATAATATCCCTTTAACCTGTCTTGTCAAACTTCCTGCTCCGTGCGAGCAATCCACGGCCAAAATACTATGTCCGAAATGGTCTAGTGTTTCCTGCTTGAGGAAGGAGTTGGACCACAAGACTTCCAAGATCTCTTCCAATCCCAGTGGTGGGATTGCCCCTCTTGTCCTCAACAATCTCCAAGTATTTGGTTCAGACTGTTACAAACTTTCAACACTATGTACAAATGTTTTTATTGACCAACCCTTTGCTTGGTCTGTAGATAGTTGGAATTTCTGCAAGATACAAACTTCTTATCTTATGCTAAGACAGAGGAATGAAAGCATATCTTCAGAGGTTCTCTGAATAAGCTTCCCAATGCCCAGATAAAATCCATTCTACTATTTTTTAATCTTTAAGCAAGAGATAGGGAGTTAAAATTAGAAGGGGGAAGCTCTTTGATTGCCTTCTTCTGGGGGATTAAGATAGCAATGCTTGAAAGAATGTTGGTTATTGTCTATTCTTGAAAATGGTTGGGGTGGGGGAGGATTTTACAACAGCTTTACTGGATTTGCTCTTTGCAAATGTCTTTCTGGCATGTGGAATTCAATCTTCCAGACTTCCTCTCCTACATTTTTCTGAGCATTCAAAGAACAATCAGCTGCAGGAATGAAGTTTTGTATCGAAGGTTCACAATGTGCAAAACAAGAACACCTCAATTTATCACACACCTGATCAAATTTGAACATTTGGAAGCCTTGCTTAAGGGGTGTCCTCTCTCCTACCACTCATGCAGTGTTCAACACACACAAAGGCAGGGGGATATCTCTGCCTTTGTTTTGACTTTTTGCAAGATTTTATCCCTTCTCTTGTAACTGCTGTGCTGTCTCCAACCAAGATTGAGGTTTGAAGGGTTTGTGTGAACCCAGCCAAGATGTCTCCTCCTCCTGGGTCCTATTGATTAAGAATAGATGAGTTGAAGATATTCCTTCTGTTGACCAACCCCTGTGTGTAGACATACATCTAGCTAAGTGAGACACACTGTCTATGGAGGGCAGCTTGAAAACCACATTTTTTTTCATTCTTCTCTTTATCTCTAATTTGTGGGAACTGAATGGAATAATCTCTGAAGGTGGGCAAGCTCTAGTGTGATCCACCCACTCCTAGTCAGACCCAGATCACAGCTACACAGCCTGGCAACTGGTCAGGGTCCTGGTAGAGGCCCTACTCAGAATCTTTCAGCAGGAGGAACCAGGAGTACAAAGAACAACACAAAAATGTGTGACCAGTTTTGAGTTGAGAGTTGGCTTTGTTTTCTTTTGTTCCACAGCTTGAGATGGAGAGAGAGGACCTTGGTGCTCTGTCCCATCACAGTATAGGTCATAGACGAAATCACCAAAGACTCTATCCAGCATTGAGCAAAATTTTGTCCAAAGTCTTCCAGACCAAGATTTCTCCTAAATTTGGGCAATTCGAGATGTTGATACCTAGACTCTCCAGGCAGAGGGAGGAATCAAAGGTCACAAATAGCATCTGGAGTTTCACTTCTTAGGATAATGTTGAAATAGAGACAGTATCCAATAATTAATCAGCTCATCAGAAATGCCTCAACAGCTTCTCCCTCATTTTTAATCTAACCAACATTCTTTCTTGGCTCTCAGCTCTGTGGGCAAAACCTTCCCAGCAATGCCAGGGTCAAAGAACACATGGCATGAATGATGGTTTCTGCTTTCTTCTTCCTACACACCACTGGTTGCTGTGATCAGGGCAGGGTTCAAGTAACTATCCTGATTTGACCTCTCAGTGGCTTTTGATACCATCAACCATGGTTACTTTCTGGACTGCCTGCAGGGATTTGGGGTGCGAGGTACGGTGTCCCAAGGTTCTTCTCTTTTCCCTGTGTGTAGTTGGGGAACAGACTAAGCCAAAGACCCCACCCATGTGAGGTGTCTCAGGGGTTGGGGCCACCATATGTTCCCCAAGAAATGAGATGATTTATGGCTGAAATTTAACTCCTTCCATCTCCAAGATTCTATAGTGTATCTTCCTTTCTCCTGGCAATCCAGAGGCTGTGTGAATCTTCCTTCCTGGGTTGTGTGTTGACGCTGGGTGACCAGAAGATCATGAGGAAGGTTCGACTTTGCAAGGCTGGGTTCTGGGTGACGCAGCTGAACCCGCCTACCTTCCCAGGTGGGAGTTTCACCTCCCTCTCTGCCTGTTAGCAAGTGGAGAACTTCCCAGATTTGCTTGTAAGAGCCAGGAAGGGCTCATTAGCCAACTGAGGAGCTGAGTCATTCCCCAGATTATCTTTTAATAATTCTTGAGTCTTTTTTTAGTTTGTTTTGTTTTACACCCTGAAGAGGTGTGGGTTGCTTTTCCTCTCTCAGTCTGCCTGTTGGCTTTGGAGGCTGGTGCAGTGATACCCAGACCAGAGGTTGTGGTTGACCGTTTATCTCCTCGCATCTCTTTCATGCCACCTACCACATCTGGCTGCTCGTTGATGGGAGAGGTTCGGAGGTGGGACTGAGGGAACGGCCTTTGTTCGGCGGTCAGGCGCTTGCCTGGCCATTCGGCTTATCTGTTTGCCAACCATCATAGTGGCCAAAGCTTTTAATAAGCTGAGTAAACACCAAGATAAATAAAGGAAGTCTAGTTTCAAAAGCTACAGGGACAAAAACATCCAGTCATCAACTCACCTCCAAGCAGGTGCTCACAAATCTTTAGACTTTCAGATGTTGGGTGGGGGCTGGGAGGTTTAAGATCATTTAAGTACCTACTCTAAAAGGCACACTAAGTCCTAAAACCAAGTGTGTTTTTTGGGGACAATGAAGCTCATCAAGGCTTTTTCCAGCTTCTGCCTTCTAAAATGTATTCCCGCAGGGCCTTTTTCCTCCATTCGCTCAAAGGCTGATGGGAAACCTCTCCAAGGGAAGCCCCATAAGCCAAATGGAGCTTCCTCAAAGAAATGTTGTTATGATTAATAGCACACAACACAAAAACCTTGATGATTCACCTCTTAGGTCTATCAGCAGACCGGACAAACCAGTGGTGAACCCAGGGACAAATTGGTGCTTGTGAGAACAGATCAGACTGAGGTTCTTCTGTCCCGCAATCATGTTCTCGGACTGAGCTGGAAAAATTCTTCCTCTAAACAGCTACTCCTACTGGGCACTTCTAATTCAGCAGATTTCCCCTCTAAATCTTGTGCCAAAGAGGAGGTTGAAGAACTACCTGCATAATGTTGTAGGTGTACTAAGAGAGAAGTAGGCGTGCTCAGGAGAGAAGAAGTAGACCACTACCTAACCTGGAGGACTCAAGGTAGAGAGAAAGCCCGTGGCTTCTGCAGCTGTCCTTGGGACTTCCAGCCTGTCTTCCTTCTGCTTCCAGGGCAACTCCAATTTGATTGTTCTACCAACATCTCCCCAAGCTCAAGGATGGACCTTTCATTCACATGGAACAAAGATCCTCCATCATAGACATGGACCTCTGGTTGACCGTGTTGACAAGCAAAGACAACATTGCCCAAAGAGCAAGTTGGAGAACTTCTGGGACAGAGCCAACAGGGCACCTTGGCAGACCAATGATGATGGAAGGTCGTAATTTGAGAGTTGGGTGGCATGTCTTTTCATGGTATGATAAAGTGAAAGTAAATGAGGTTTTTAAGAATCATTACCCGAGAAACATGTTATTAAGGACAAATATAAGCCCATGCTGTTCCCAAGGATATCACCGTTGACGTCCATTCAAGAAGCTTTCTACAAAAGAGAAACAACTGATAAACAACAATGATTAATGTGAGGGTTTATTAATATAAGATAAGGAAGAAATTAAGATGAAGAGAAGGGAATAATGAGCAACAGGACACCCTTTTCAATGGTTGACTTAGAATCAAAAAAAGAGGTTTACTATGGGTAAAGGGACAATTGGGATTGAGAAGAAAATGAATTTGAAATAGAATTATATACAAATGATCATATAAGAGCTGAAATGCATAACTTGTTGCTAAGATATGAAACAGAGGATGAACAAGTTGAAAGACTGTATGGGGAAACAAACTATAGATTTTGGTTGCAATTTAAACAAGAACGTATGAGAGAAGTCGTTTGGAACTGGTGTTAAATTGACATTGTGTTTTCATTTAAAGAGTACTTTTACAAAAGCGATGTACCAATGATATATGATACCAGCTAAATTGTCTAAAATGTACAAAGGAATATAAAATCAGTGCTGAAAGTGTTATGCTTTGGAAGTATTATATGCAAAAAACTAGAAAAATAATGAAATGCTTTCAGTAGATTGGATTATAATTTTTTTAAAAAAGTTTTATTATTTTTTCCAAAAACAGACAAAACAAACATAACATAAAAACACATAATCCAACATCAATTTCAAGTGTCGGTCGGTCACAAATCTCAATGCCATCCTGTTACTATCAATACTCTCCATTGCAAAAGAAAAACAAGAAAAAAAAAGAAATACAAA
>AZIM01000293.1:338563-348925 GCA_000516915.1 Ophiophagus hannah
CAACTTTTTTATCTAGCCATTGATAAAACATACTCCATATCTTAAAATACTGTTTTTCTTCTTGATCTCTAATTTCAAATGTCAGTCTACTCATTTCAGCAAAGTCCAAAATTTTCTCAATCATTTCCTCTTGTGCCGGTATATTATCAAGGATTGCAAGAATGTTTAAGGATAAATGGGTTAAGTGTTGGAAATGTCATCAGACACCCGGCTCCTATTACCGTATGTGGTGGACTTGTGTGGATGCTAAAAGNTGAAATATTTGATTGTTAATGTATTAACGGCTGCTAGAATTGTATTTGCAGTAGATTGGATTATAAAATTAACTGAACTGGCAGAAGTGGAGAAGTTGACCTTAAAGACTTTTGGAAATATTGGAAACCTTAGATGGGCTTTTTGTTGAAAGAAGGAAAGGAAGATGATTTCAGGGTTTGGGAATTAAAAAGATGACAAAGAAGTTCGGGAAAACTTGACAGAAAGTAGTAAAGAAGGAATCATTAAAAAAAAAAAACCTCCTTGTTGGTGCCCCATTCTCTTGGATTCAACTGGACCTTCGAAATTGCAAAGAGGGTTTTAGATGTTTTGATGGTTCTCTTTCAATCTCAGTCATTCCTTGCTGGAGAGATGCTTCTCAGTCACCCTTGGGGGCTATTAAGGGGGTGAATGACCTCATGTCTTCAGTCATTTTCGGCTTTCTTATTTACTCCTATTAAATCTGTATAATACGTGGAAGGTAAGCATTTGTGGTTGGGCCAAGCTTTGGTGACTCACCTGTTTTTAGGCATAAGCTGTATATGAAAATTTTAAAAAATAATACAAGCCTTACAAACTTTTGCCATCAACAGTCCAACTCCAGTGCTAAAATTAGACCATTTAATCACACAAGAACTGGATTTGTCACCGCCATAAAACTCAGATAATTTCAACAAAGCCTGCTGCAAAGTAGGTTTTTACTGTCTGAATGGTAGTTAAAAGAATGTAGTTTAATGCCTTAAGTGTCCTTGCATAGCAACAGCTGAGAATAACAATCGCAATGCCCTAAAATCTGGAACAGAGAGTGTAAAAATCCTGTTATCAGTTCATAATGTTGAGAGTCCCAGGTGAGAAGTGCTCTAGAATGAAAGGAGTGGAATTGTTCAGTATGTGTGTTTCAAAAGTCCCGGTGATTGAGCCTCCTCCCTCGCATATAGTACATATTTAAGTGCATCTGAAATAACTCACTGGAAGGCACGATCGTTTGATAATGACCAAAGGGACTGAAACAGCCAAGTTCATAATGACTTGGCTCAGAGTTTGATCCTCACCAACTTACCAAGCTCTACTGCTCCTGGGTTTCCCAGGCTTTGGACCACAGGTGGGTTCTTCTGCTCAGACGTGTGTGGGGGAACCTAACTCCAGGGTCCCTAATGCAGCACAGATTCAACCAGAAGGAAACATATTTCTCAAAGCTTCCTGGAGAAGCAGGATAGAGGCCATCAGAAAGGTGAAAGGCCTCTCTGTGACATTCCCCACCTCCCTGCTGACAAGTTATCCACCTGTCATCCACATCAACTTTCTGTGCCCAGAGCTGGAAAGTAGATGAGGTTCCTTCCAAAAATATGGTAATAAACAAAATACTTGATTGTGCCAAGATGGATAGGCTTACAAGGAAATTGAAAGGGAAAGAGGAGTCTGAGTTTTATGAGGTATGGGAAATGTTGTATATATGGTTAGAGAAGAGAAATAAGGTTTGAGATGAAAAAGAATTGTAAATATAAGTAACGCTCGACACAGTACTGTTAAAATGTAAATGAATATCTATATTGAAAATAAATAAAATAATAAAAATAAAAAACCTTTCTGATTCAGGGTCTTTCCAGGAAAACAAGTACCTTTCCTCCGCAGTCGCTGAAAGCAACTTTCCCTGCCTCTGGGAGTTAGGTCAGACTAGTGAGGAAGCATTGTTTGTGCACACCTGTTCTTGGCCACTTCGGGTCTATTGTGCATTTCCTCAGCCTGACCTTACGTGAGATGGGAGAGAACATAATGCTTGCGTGTCTTGGAGCCAAGGAGGGAGACGCACTCCCAGCAATTTGTCTTATTTTAGGGACAATAAAACTGTCACACAGATGCCAGAGCACGGAGAGCCTTCATATTTTGCCTTTTAAATCCAGGGCTGCTACGAGCGAGCAACAGATTATTTAATCAAGTCACCTGTGATCTGACGGAAGATTTCACAATCCCCGACAGAAGAATCAATCCCGGGCTTTCCCTCCTGAAGAAACCGCCTGTGATGCAACAGGGAGAAGAGGAGGCATGCCAGGAAAGAGAGCCATCCAGGTGTGTCCAAGGGAGTGAAATTACAGGTGATATCATGGGTTTTTAGACATCTTTTCTCAATCCACACTCCGCTTTCTGTACTTTTTTTGAGTCAACGTGGGAAAACCAGAGGTAGATTCCAAAGCTGCATTTCCTTGAGGGAATTTCTCAAATGAAATTCTGCCTTTTCTGGGGGAAAAAATGAGAGGGAATCTTTCGGGATCCTCAGGGATCCTTGGACCACACCTGGAGAAACGCAGCTGTAGGGAAACAGGCAGGGAGGGAGGGGCAGGATCCAGCCCAGGAGCGAGGCTCTGGGTTGTCTTCCTGGGGTGCTGCTGCCCCATTGGTTCACGTGCTCCAGAGCAGAGCAATGGGTAATTGACAGGAGAGGAGAAGCGAAGAAAGTGCTTTGGTCTGGAGGGGTAAACATGTTCGTCCTGCTCGCTCTTGTCCCTCCTGGAAATGCAGAAGGGCAGGCCACCTCTCAGTTGGCAGGCTTGCCAGTGGCAGGGAAGGAGGCAGCAGGGGTGGGCAAGCCCCACCTCCCTTCCCTCTCGAATGGCTCCTCTGTGGTTTCTCAGGGGCCCCTCAAAGCCAATGCTGAGCAAAGACCCTTGGAATGCAGCCTGGAGTTGGGGGGGGGTCTCCCAGGCAGGCCACGAGATGCCTGAGGAACAACCTCCCGGGGTGGATGCAGCCAAGAACTGGAGACAGACGGAGACGAAGGCACCTCCGGGGTCTTGCAACAGCACAGAGAGGGGAAAGGAAGCGCCCAGGTCTTTTCTGGGTCCCCCAGACGTGCCCAAGGATTAAAGTTTGCATGTTCTACAGCCCCGAGGATTTGTTCCCTTCAGGGCTCAGCCAGGATATTCTGTCCACACAGAAACTCCAGTGGGAGGAAGCTCAGGGTGTGGACCTGGCTGTGCCTCCCCGCCTCCTCCCTCTCTTTCGCTCCCGGTTGAAATCAAACAAAAGTACAACCACAAGGCCCATGCCTTGATGTTTGCACCAGGGCTGCTTCCTGTGGACAGCAGCTGGGCCTTCCCCCGAGAGATGCCGACTTCCCTGGCACTGAACGCCACGAGTTGCCGTGATGAGGCATACTGTGGTCGTCTCGGGAGTCGTCTTTCTCTCAAAGCAACCCTGAGCCAGCCGCCTTTCTATGAAACCAAAGTGCTGCAATGCAGAGTCCTCCATGACATCACAACTTCCCCGTGTTTCACAGTGACGGGTCTGGCAACCTCTCAGCACCCCTCCCGTGATACTGGGCATCTTGCAACTTGCCTTGAACCCTTTGCCAATGCATTGCGTCACTTCACCGGGTGATGAAGAGAAGGCCGGCTTTGAGCAGGGCAAAGTTCCCCTCTCTGGAGTTACATAAGCAGCGCCTCTCGCCGTCAGTTCCATCCAGTCTGCGCATTTCAAAACATCTCAATCCAGCCAGGTGAAGGATTGGGCCATCGGGAGCAGGGAAACCATCGCTGGCGCCTGAAGGATGCTTGGATTCCCTTGTAACTGGGTACAAATCATGCCCACAAGAGGTCTAAGTCCAGCCCACCTTGAACTCCACGGACTCTTATCTACCCCCCATTTGTGGCTCAGATTTTGGTTAGCTTACAGTCATTTGAATCACCTTGAATCCTGATTTCTTGCACCTGACAGGAAGGGCTGAATTGATCACAGCTTGGTTTTCTCCAACCCAGGTCTCTCCAATCTGCTGGACTACAACTCCCATCATCCCCAGCCAGCAAGGCCCACTAGAATTTGACTTCGGGCATTCCTACTGGGTGACTACTTTCCTTTGGTCACCCTGTTGCTCCGCTTCAGCCAGCCTACCTGGCCTGGGGATTGATGGGACACAAAATGCATTTGTGCCTCTCTAAGTCCATCCCAATCACAGTGGATCTTAAGAGAAGAGGCTCCTTACGTGGCTTCTTTGCTGTGTCCATTAACTTCTCACCTGCCTTTCTCTTTTCTGAATATTAACGTTTTAAATTACACACGCACACACAAATACAAACGTCTTACTTTAGGAGCATCTTCCGCTCAGCTGCCTTTGAGCTTTTTGAAGTTACGCATCAGGATGTACATTTCTCCACTGAACAATAATTTAATAAATAATGAGAGTTTAAAAAGCGAGCGACATTCTGCTTTCCAGAGAGATCCAAGAAAATATCTCTAGAAACTCACAAGGAGTCACAGAGGGTCATAAAACTATCATCCCCAAGTATATATAATATTTTTAGATCCTCAGAGAAAATCCCCAAATGTGTTGTTTCTGTATAAAATGTATAATTAAATCCATCTTTTAGCAAGCTGAATGCACCAAAAAAAACAAAAAAACAAAACCATTCACCGTGTTCTATCCATGATTTGGCAACTTAAAACTGGGCAAGACCAAACTGGTTGCAACCTGAAGTCCATTTTGAACATGGAAGACGGTGCCATCCGTTGCTTTCGTGGATGATGGATGGCCGAAGACCTTCATCCACGTTGCAGGAGGAAGTTGAAAAGAGCTACATCATGTGTAAAAATAAACACAAACAGTGCAACTCAGCCTCTTGACTCAAAACCTGGAAACCTCTAAAATGAATCACGTCCCCTTCCTGAGCTCAGAAAGGAGCATTTCCCCATGCATTCGGATTTTGTCACCTTCTGGGCGCAGAAACCTTGAAGTTGGCCTCAAAATGAAAACTCCCTTTGATGACCTCAAAGCAAGTTACAGATCCCCCTCCTACAACATCCCTTGAACGCAACCCCTGCTTTATTCACCATCATCTGATCCAGGGCTGATGCCATCTTCTCTAGTGGGCACCGAAGGACCCACTCCTTATCACTAAAAAGCCAAAGGAAGACCCCAAGTTTGGTGGGGAGGCCCCGGAAGGAAACTTGGTTCTCATTTTAATTTTGCAGGGGATTTTTTTAACCATTACACCTCCTCTCCTTCCTTCGTGTGTGAACTGTTCCTTTTTTTACTGCAGCAGAACGACAGCCAGCCATTCTCTCCTTCCTGCAATTCCACAAACACTAAATGTCTACGGAGATTCTTGGTCATCCAGATCATGATTGTCCCAAATATGCTTTTCCCCCCACAAAAGACAACTGGACATTCTTGGTTTTGCTTGAAGAGGTTTCGCTTCTCACCAAGAAGCTTCTTCAAAGTCCACAAACACTATTTTACGACTCTTCCTACACCCTGCTTGGCTTTAGTCCCCCTTCTCTTCCCCATCCAGGCTTCTTATGCCGTTCCGAAGCCCCTCTGCTCTCTCCAGGTGGTGCTGGTTGGGTCTTCCAACTACTGACTCTACTCAACTGGACAGAAAGCCGGAGCACCTGGCACCAAAGAGCTAAAAGAAAGAGAAGTGACTTGACTAACAGCCTAGCAGGGCATCAGATGACCAGGAGATCCAGTCTGGTATGCAGCCCATTAAAGCCACTCTTCTTTGGAAAGAGCCTCAGCTATTAGGGTCTCCTGCCAAGGGCTGCGCTGGGACTTTCTTTGCAGCTAAGCTGCCCCGGATGAAATGTTTTTATATATGCTTTGTTGATACATCAACTGAGCAAACTTCTGCAGAGGAGTTAATCCGTAATGGTACTAAAACGAGCAAATACTGAAGCTCGGTGGAAGCGAGCCAAGTGCCTGAATGCCAAGTCACTGCACTGTATAGGAGAGTATAGCCATTCATCTCCTCATCTTTCATCAGCAGATAATGTGGCAGGATAAAGAGTCTATTGTCTTCTACCTGGGTTTCTACCACCCTTGCGTGGCTTCTGACGGGCAGGTTTGCACGCTAAGATGATTACAATGCCAGGCCATTGAGCTGAAGATGATTGAAAACGAAAAGTTGTATCCTCAACACAGGAACAATTCCCGGAACTGCACCAACCAAAAGATGGACGGGGTGTGTGTGTGTGTGTGTGTGTGTGTGTGTATNATGCACGGATTGCAGGCCAGGCCTCCACGGATTCCCCATGTTTCAGGGAGCCTGGCTGAAGACGGAGCCCTCTGTCACTCAAAGGTTCTGGAATGCCAAAGTTCCTGTCTCTTGGGATAGCTGGAAAGAGTCTGAGAGCAGGAGGGAATCCACTCAGGGACTCATAAGCTGCTGCTTTGAACATGAACTTGCTCGCTGGGCCCAAAGTCTTTTGGGAAGGGGGGATTTCCTGCTGCTTATGTGGAGAGTAGGCTCCCCCCTCTGACCTTGGCCTTCCATAAAGACCAGCTATCCTCTGCAGCCGGTGTGGCTGAAAGAGATATTGTGGGTTCTCGTTCCATGGATGAATTGTGGCACACAAAAGAGCTGCCATTCTTGCCGAGTTTCTGCTTGTGAGACGGGCCTTGCTAGAAACAAAGCTGGGGAAATTGAGACTGGAGGAAACGGAGGTGGTAAAAGTCTCTGGAATGAGGAAACAGTTCCACCTTCCCTGGATCTGTGCCAGTCAAAGCCTGAAACTTCCCCAAACCAGAAGGAGGAATTCTGTGGGTTGAAGAAGCCCACAGTTGCCAAGGTTGGATACTCCTGTTGTAGAAGCTCCACCAGGACCAAGAAGTGGTCTCAGCATGCCAGACACAAGGAAGCCAAGTGAAAATCTAATTGGACGCCTTGTTGGGAAATGAAAGGAAGACCAGATCCCCAGGACGAAACAAGGAGGTGACTAATCTACCAGATGATCTCAACATGCATCCTCCTCTGATATAATAAGCCTCCCAAGGAAGCCCCTTTGCCTTGGCTGTGCATGTGGAACTCAGAAAGAGAGACACTTTCTTGGCAGAAGTTGTGGTGGGAAAACATCCCCTCCAGAAGGAGGCCCCTCCCTGGTGCCTCCTTGCCCTTTGGACCAAGCGAGGGAGGGCCTGTCTTGTTTGCCCAAACTTTACAAAGAGAATGCCCACTTCCTGATGGTTTTATGCTTCTTTTTATAAAGTTGTGGCCCTTTAGGTTATTGTTTTATGCAGAAACAATGAAAAAAAAGTGTTGTTAACCTTCTAATTGTCCTGATTAACTGCAATACATCGTAAAGTGCAAGATAAACCAGAAATGATGTCCCACGTCTCGTGGAAGATAAATTGCTTTATGTGCAAGAGATCAGATGGAATTTTTAAAAAATGAATGGCTCATGCTTAAAATATAAATATTACTGTATTTTCAGCACCAGGGTCTCCCCTCTTTTAGAATAGATGCTCTCCCTGCCACCAACTGCCACCTTTGATAGGAAGTTGTTGACTTCATTCATTGATGCCAACTCTGGGCAGAACAGTTGGCAGTCAACATGCTCGTTTTTCCTGAGCAGGTGAAGAAAAGGATGCCCTGATTATAAGGATCTGTCAAGGGCAGACAAGGAATAAGTGGAAGGCTGATCATAAACCCTTTTTTCCCCCAGGGCCACTGTAACTTCGGGCAGTTGCTACACGAATGGTTCAAGGACTACCTGTATGCAACCTGGCTTTTCTTTGCAGCCTTCATCTTCTTAAGGTCTGTGGGAGCTCTTCAAACCTTGGGCAAAGGAGATGTGAAAGGCTCAGTCGTGCCACAGCCTTCCTGGAATGACCTGGGCTTTGGCCTCAGCCTCACCTTATCCTGGAAGTTCTCGCTATTCCAACCTCCTGACGGGGCTCAGAAGGGGAAGAGGTCCTCTCGACATGGAGTATTTGATTCTCTCCCTATGTCATTGCTCAGCTGAACTTTCTTTCCCAGTTTGTGAGGTGGGGCAGTTGGCCCAACTCGCCTTTTTAAATTCACCTCCTTCGTTCACTGTGGGCAACATTCTTATGTGAAGCAACAGTGATGATTCCTTTGTGGGGCCACATTGGTTAAACTTCAGGAAGAACCTCCAGGAACAATGTTGTTCACAGGGTGAATTCATCCCAGAAGATCTCATTCTTGGTCATCTTGAAGCTGAAGGGATGGAAACCTTCCCTGAAAGGCAGAGGTCTCCAAACTTGGCAACTTTAAGACCTGTGGACCAACTCCCAGAATTCTCCAGCCAGCATAGTTGAAGTCCACAAGTCTTCAAGTTGCCAAGTTTGGGGACCCCTGGTCTTAGGGATGGAAAATCAAGGCAAACTGGAGAAAGTGAGATAATTCTGGGCTGACAAAAGTTTGGGCAAGGAAAACTAAAGCCAGTTCCAATGTCCCTGAGAAGTTTCTTGGACATCTATCTTCTCTTCCTATTTTCTGAACACAACATCATGTTGTTGGTGGAGAGCGCAGGATCTCTGCTCGTCTTCCTTCCCGTTTTCCAGAAGAGAAAACATCTCTGTGCCAACATTTATCACTTGAACTACCGAATCACGCAAATGTTTGGGGGAGAGTCAGAACCTTTTCTGAGGCTTCGCCAAGTCCAATCTGGAGTTTGGCTTAATGATCCCCAACTGGGAAGTCAGTACTTCCGGACTGCAGATGTGGAAACATTCACAAATCTTCAATGCTGGGAATGTTTCCACATCTGCAGTCTGGAAGTACTGACTTCCCAGTTGGGGATCATTAAGCCAAACTCCAGATTGGACTCCGTGAAGCCTCTCTTCTGCTGCTTCAAATTCTTCCAATCTTGAGAACTTTTCACAGATGGTATAGATGGGATTAAAAACAAGAATGACACATCAGTTGGGTGGCTGTAAGAAAACTAGAAAAAGGAAGGAGGAAATTAGGTATGTTTGTCATCTTGAGTTATTTGTAAAAATAATAAAAGTGGGATGAAAAAAAATCTAGATCAAACGAATCATTTTGCAATAAGTCCCAACCATTCAACCATCACCAAGACTAATCTAAGCCAAATATTACAACAACGCATACTCACTTTTCAAGTTAATTTGATACAAAGATAGTAAGGGTTGCGTGCTCTATCCTAAAACCTTGCTTCCTTCATGAAATGCAATAAAAGGTTGGTTTCTGGAAAAGCTAAATTCAGGCAAGTTCCTGGTAGCCAAGCCCATCACTAAGACATTAGCAAACTGACAAGGTCAAGAGAAGAATGTTTAACTGATAAAAACCATTCAGTTTACCTGGAATAAACCTCATGGATTCCATGGTCTTACTTCAAAGCAGGAAGGTTTGTATTTTTAGCCACGAATTCAGTTCATCGATCCAATTGTTTTTAAATAAAGGCGCATCTTATGAAACTTCTAATCTCTCTGTTGGATTGAAAACAGTTTAAGAAAGCGAGAGAAAGTAACTTCCATTCTAACCCTAAGCCCTGCCTTGCAGACAAATGGATCAGGTGGGCATTCCTGGCCAACCAGGCCTGATCAAGGAACACCAAAGTTTGCGGAACCTGTTCAGAACTGAGCTGGGAGCTTGTGACAATCTCCAAACTGCAGGCCTGGACTAGGAAATCCAAAATATAACCTGGATGAAGGCAACTGCAGGTCACGTCTTTCCAGCTGCCGAGACCACAACCTGGCTGTGCCCCTGAAGTCATCAGAAAGTGAGCTCAAGCGATCCCTTCCGGTTAGACTTCCTCAGTGATGGACTGAAATCTGCGATCGTCCATGGTTTCAGTTCATGCTTTCCGTCAGAGGTCCCTGACCTACCTGATTTGGGGCCAAAGCCACCCTGTAGAGGTGGTGAAGAAGGGGAGACTGCCAGCTGGGTTGAGGGGAGCCACATCTCCCCTCCTTGGCTTGGGATTTACTCCTCTCCAAAGACAGCTGTAGTGGTGGTCAAGATGGCCACCCTGAAGAAGAAGAACTGATCGGACAAGAATGTGCAGGAGCGTAGAAGAGGAGGACAGCTTGAGTGACCGGGCTAAGCAGTATCAACATTTAAATAGAAGGTACCCCGGAATTAGAACAATTAAGAACTTTTAAGGAAGATTTTTAAAGTGGTGGCAGAGAAGGAAAAAAAAAAGGGGGGGGGATTTGACAGTTGAAAGTGGCTTTGAACTTTGAAAGAGAAGCCTGAAGAAGATATTCGCTTAAAACGATTTTGACAATAAATAGGCAAACCTAAAGCCAAACTTTTTTTTTTATAAAAAAGTTTTTTATTTTCAAAACAAACAAACAAACAAAACATAAAAAACACATAGCCATCTTCCATTTCAAGTGTGTCAGTTGGTCACAAA
>AZIM01000293.1:424096-440638 GCA_000516915.1 Ophiophagus hannah
TGGATGAGAAGCAAAATGTCTTCAAAAGGAAAAACAGGAAAGTCCAGTTGCCTCCTGAAAAAGGATCTTTAGGACGGCCATGACCTGGAGGACTGAGAATCTCTACAGACTCCAAGAGTTCATGACTTCATTTAGGAATGATCCTGTTAATTAGAGGATAAGCATTAGACAAGATCTTGGCCATCCTCAAGGTCAATCCTTAGCACCACAAACCACAGAAAGAACACCTCCATATTCCATGTCAGGCAGTTATTGTTATTATAATACTTTTTACACCATTTTTATGGTGCTGTGATTTTTCCATGTTAAAACAAGATCTACTGGGCAATAGCAGCTAATTTGTTCAAATTTGGGGGGGACACTAGCAAACCCCAGCATTTATTTCTGCTTCACCTGTTCCTAGATGGAGTTTTTTTAGAAGCCTTAATCATTCCTGCCTTTGGGGATTATTTCCAAGTGTCAACTTTCGTAGAATTGCCTGTTGGGTTTTGAGCTGCTACGTCCGTGTTTCTTATCGTTTCAATTTTAAGCAAATAATATTTACATGTCAGCGGTGATGTAGGTGGCGCTTACCCTCAACCACAGGCGGCCATCCAAAAATGTTTCTTGCCAAATTCTCAGCATGGCAGTCGGGTAAGGCCAGAGAGCCACATGAATATGCGTTGGGTATCTTTTTGCGCCAAGAACGCTACATCCGATTCCCTGCCATCTAAACATTATTAATAATGAATAAACATTATTCATCTTTCTTCCTTTCTAGACTTTCAAAGAGGGAAAAATTAAAAGGATTCTTTCTATTTTTTGCTCCCCCTCCCCCCCAAAAAAGGGGGGGGGCTTCGAAAGCTGCAGTGAAAGTGAAAAAAAAATAAAAGTCTTAGAGCTCAACGAAAAGGGAAGAGACTATTTTGAGGATCGACAGGGCCGCCAAGCCAGAGACTGACTCTCATACCAATGGATCCAGCTCATTATGGAAACCAACGCAAACTATTTAACAGCCCACAGATTGTTCAAGGTAACCCTGAAGACAAGTACTAAAAAGTGACAGATCGTATCAAGAGGGAAGAAATTAGAGGAGGATTGTCAGGCTGCCACTGAGCTGCTCGCCGAGGGAGTTTCGACGGAGACACACGGCTGCCTACATCCAGGATTTATAAAAGGTGCTAAATTAGCAGGAGGAGGGCCCTTAAAAGCCGCCCTGAAGAGGGCCCTCTCCCTCTGCCAGTGGGGTGGAAAACAGCTCACGGGGATGTTTTTCACACTTGCTTTGCTCACTGCCTGGCTCACAAGGGGAGGGGGGGGCAGGAGGTGAGCCTGCATGCTCAGGCCAGACGAAGAGAGCCGGCTACCAGCACTTAATTCTTCACACGTCAGACAAAAGAAGCTTAAAATAAATTCAGATCAGCGCTACCTGCATAAAATCAATACACAATTCCTTTGTTCAGAAGCAAACAGGCCCATTCATTATTCCCCATGGCATGTGGGAAGGTAGACAATTAAACTCTGCATTACCATAATAATATACAGCGGCCCTGTTGTTATTATTTCCAAACACTCCCTTTTAAAAATATGATACAGACTAGTATATATACCATGCTGCGGTTACTAAATCCCCACAGAGCCAGGGATGGCCTGACTAAAGCGCTGCTCCTTCCTCCGAACGGGTCGAGCTGCCTTCGTAGACGCTGGGAACGTTCTGGCGTAATAGATCTTGACGCCAGAGAACCGCCTGACAATGGATCGCGAGGCCCGGTTAGCTTCTCTGCCTGAGAGGGAGCTTACCTAATTCTCCGGCTGCGTTCCGACCACCCACGGCATACAGGTGTCCTTTGAGGGCACTGAGGTGGAAGAAGGTCCGCTTTTCATTCAAGGAAGCCACTTGCATCCACTTATTGTAGCGAGGGTCAAACCTGAAAACCGTGTCCACCGCCGTCTTCCCTTTCGTGTCGTAATTGCTCTGCCCGCCAACCACATAGAGGAAGTTCCCGATGACCGCGATGCCGTGCTGGTATCGGGGTGCATCCATGGGGGCCAGGGACCTCCACTCGTGCGCTTTCTCGTCGTACATCCGCAGTTCCTTGCTCACCACCAGCTGCTGCCGGAGGACCCCTCCCAAGGTCACCAGGTGGGTGCTGTCCGAACGGATGGCCGTCCTCTCCGACTGCATCACCGGCTGCATGTAGGGCATCATTTGATAGTTACTGGCCTCCAAGAGCAAATTGACACAAGTGTTATCAGTCCTCATGAAATCCACGGTCTGGACGTAGTTGATGAGATCCTGGGGCGTCATCAGAGGGAAACGGATGTTTTTCATCAGCTTCGCGGCGCATTCCATGCGCGGCTCCTCGTAGCGCAGCCACCGGCAGGCGGCCTTGAAGAGTTCCAGCTCGGTGCAGTGCTTAAGGCTATTACTGGAGAGGACGAAGGCAAGGCGCTCGAAGGGGAGCTTCACAAACTCCCCTGTACTTAGCAGGGCCGGGAAGTTCTTGAGGATGAAATTGTTCACGTATTTATCCACTTCGGTGAGGTTGTACGTGTTGGCAATCCGCCCCACCTCAACGCAGTTCTCCAAGGACACCTAGGAAGGTAAGAGACGACCTATTAGCACAGAAGGGCTTACCTGCAGGGTGATTTAATACTACCTGTAGCTACAATATTCCCCGTCTCCACAGGCTTTATAGCCACTCCCCAACGTGTCATAATGGACAAAATGTGTCCCAATTTGACAGCAGCATTAGAAGCACTGCACAAGGCTTTCATTTCTTCCGCAACTATCTGCACACGGAACATCAAGTGCTGGAGCTACCACAGACTGGAAAAACTGGCCCAAAGTTTTGCTGGTGCCCTTCTCCAGTTCTCCAGCCTGTTGTTATCAAGCAAGACTGCATCTGTTTCCATAAGGGGATGCTACCTTGAAGAACCACCCATTTGGGATGGGCTGGATCAAGGGAGCAGACTCTTTTCAGACTTTCACTCTTAATACTGAAATTGCAGGAGGGAAATAAAAGGTTAGAAAAATCTAAATCAGGTTTCCTTGAAAGGTGCTTGAAAATTCTCAGTTGCAAAATTTAGATAAGCATCAGAGGGGCGGCAGGAAGCGCTAGAGGCAGCTAAAATTGAAAAGCAAGAGGTGGAAGCAACTGAAGTTAACATCAGCTGCCAATACCCCAGTTGAAGACAGAAAACTGAAACAGCAGCAGCAGAAACGAGAAAGGAGATGATTTGCAAAGGCATCGGAAATTAGTAGGTTTTCCAGGAGGACCAAGAGTGTGCAGATCCTGCAGCCCTGGTGCTAAATCCAGGGATAAAAGACACAGACCTTCCCCTGCCTGAGTCTCCCCTGGAGGCCCACGTTCAGATATGCCCATAATTTAGACATCCTAGACTGCTTTGGGGATCTGAATTTTCTTACTCCATATCAGTGTTTATCAACCTCGGCAGATTTAAGATGTGTGGACTTCAACTCCCAGAATCCTCAAGTCTGCATGCTCAACATCTTAAAGCTGACGAGGTTGAGAAAGTCACAACTCTGTGTAGTCACAACTCGTATTTCACCAGGACTTAACACAGATTCTAGGATGCATACCTGAGAAAGAAAAAGGGCATGTTTATCAGGAAAGGTGCGGAGAACGTCTTCCTCTCTGAGTTAATGGCTCGGTTCCATCTTCCCCAGCTCTCGGCCATGGTCACTAAAACTGATGGATCTTGAAAACCCAACATTTAGAAAATCCCCTTTTCCCCTCCTTCGTTGGTATAAATGGTTGGTATTTTCATTATTTGTGACTTGGATGGTACCATGTTTTTAAAACCCACCAGTTGCCGAAAAGGTGCACATTAGATGACCTATTATTATTTTTTAAATCTGTTTAAAATCTATGCAAGTTGCAGAATACCTCGGCCGTCTCTGTCTCTCCAGACCGCACTCTAATCCTTGAGCATCCACCAAAATACATACCCCTATTTCCATCTTACGGAGTCACCCAAACCAGGTTGTGGGTGAGGCCTGCGTGGCACCTTCTCCAGAGGAACTCAGCTGTTATATACACCGAAACTGAAAATAGCTCTCCTTTGCAGTCAAAAGCAATTTACAATGTGCGGCTTCTGATCTCTCCCAGCTGAGAACCTCCCACTTGGCAGAGCAGATTTATTTATTTCGATAAATGGTTCTGCTTCCAAGAGTCCCATTTGCAGAACTATTCCAAAACAGTTTACAGACGGCATTCGCCATTTCTCCTACGAAGCACACCGACCTAAAGGTGAATTTAATTGTGTGATATGGCAGGCACACAGGACGAGGACTAATTGTGCTTAGTGCGTGAGAGAGCTTTGTGTTTTGTGGGGAGCTGCCCTGCAGAAGAGCTGCTCCTCCTCTAATTCGAGCGACATGGACTGGCTCTTTCGGGGAAAACCCTTGGCCAGATCAAGACCTACGTTTCTCTTACCCCGGATATAAGAAACACTTTGCAAAAGTCCAGCACGGGCAAGATCTGCAAAAAACTGGCTGCTTCAAGAGTGTCCTGCAGGTTGTCCATGTTGAGGGAAAGTTTCGCCGTATAAATAAAATCAATGATCTTCTTTAAACCTGTTTTGTTCACGCCGTGCAGCTTGATGCACATTAAGTCTTGCTCTTTCATCCCGCCTGGGAACAAAATTTAGACACAACAGGGTTACAGCCAGTCCGAGCCTCCTTGGAGAGTTTCTTCCAAACCAGAGAGAATGGCATTTCATCCCTGAGGTTAACTGACCCCCCCCCAAAGAAAAAGGCAGAGAGGGGGTGTCTACGTGGCCTCCGTGGTTTCTGCGTGGCACCTGACCCACCGGCAGGGAGCCCTACCTGTGAACATGGCCTTGAAGTAATCACTAGCGGACGCCATCATAGCCCTGTGCACAGGGAACACTTCGTCTCCATCGCCTGGCACTAACGTCACATCACAAAGCAACCCTTCTACGCGCAGCTGGTCAAAACCCTGCAAGACAGAACCGCCGATGTCAGCTCCGCTCCCCCCCCACCCNNNCACCGAACGAGGCGGTGGCCCGCGGGGAGCCCCACACAATTGGAGCTCCTGTTCCTGGGGCTGCAGAAGCAGTCCAGGCTCAGCGTCACTGGGAACCCCCCCCAGGGGGTGGGCGGGGAGGCTGGTCTTCTCCTGCCAGCCAGAGGAGGAGGATTATTAGGTTACTCTGCTGAACAAAAGGCTCCTGATGTTCCCAGAATGCAGGCAGGGTCCTGGGGCATCAGCTCTGCCCGGCCATCCACTTCGGAAAGCTTTCGTGCTCATTTTTACATCGGCTGCAGCTCTTCCCCAGGCCTGCCTGCCTGCCCAACCAGCAAGTTCCCACCCTCTAAAACACTCCCGGGGAGAGAGCCGCATTTAGCCTACTTTGCCACCTAGTTGGTGGCAGCAAACAATGCCAGGCACGGGGCTTGGCCTCATTTCACGGCCACTGCAAACGCAAAGCGTCAGCCAGAGGGGCAATGGAGCGGCTTTCTAGAGCCGAAGTCAGAGGATGGGCCTGGACTTCTGCACAGAACGCCGCTAGATAATGAAACTGCATTTTTCACGCTCCAGGCCAATGGAAGCAAAAAAGATAGGAAGGGCAAAAACACGGGCACTGAAAGGCAGTTTCGGCTGACAAATTCCCCAGAAGGCGTTGGGACATAATTCGCAGGCCAAAGGCCTCCCCCCTTCCTCCTCTTGCTTGGGCCATGTCAACCTCGGGCCTCCTTCAATCACAGGGAAAAGCAGCCATGCCCCAATCTGACCGCCATGTCTAATTAGCAAGGGAGAAGAAGTCCTCTGGGACCAAGGAGGGGGGCCCGTCCTGCGCTTCCTTTCCACTGGTGACCTGGGCTGCAATGACAGCGCCAAAGAAACGGGTCCTTGGAGGAAACTTCCCCCATGGAACGGAAGGAAGACGTTCACCTGGCGGGTGTGCACTCACCTGGAGGACCACGGAGCTGTGAGTGTTGCTGGTGAAGAATCGGGTGGTTCCTGCCTTTGACGCCTGCAGGTGAGCAGACAAGCCCATATCGCTGCTCCCCAGAGTCACTTTCATGTGAGGCTCTTCCTCTTCAACCAAAGATCTAGGAGGAAGGAAGGAAGAGAAGAAGGCAAAGGGCCTCCGGTCAGAGCTTGCTTCTTCCTCTTGCTACCACCATCACCACCAACACAGGACCATGCAGGGATCCGCAAGCCAATCTCAAAGGGAACCTAACCCGATTTGTACAGCTACTATAAATGTTGTCATTAAATGTTTAAAACAGGCAGTTTCTCCTTCTGAATTCAGCCTTCGTTGCAAGCAGCCAACAACTTTCTTCCATTTTTCCTGTTAATTAAGATGGTTGGCAATTTTTGATCCCGTTTTCAAGATTTGGGGGTTCAAAAGTCTTCCACCTTTTAGGAACCTTAAAAAGGTTCATTGCAGCTGAATAGGAAACTGAGGGGTAGAAGGGTGGATGGGTGGGTGATTTACAAGCAAATGTTCTGTCTGTCCAGATCTTAAGTGCTCTATGTATGACGTGCTGATGCCTTTACAGCACCTGTGTCCATAAAAAGCTCAGGGCTATAGCATTACATTCAGTAATTTGTGTGCCTTCCGTGCACGTGCTGACATGAAAGTGTCCACTCCATTTCATAATGTTTAAATATAACTTGCAGCCTCTTTCAGAAAACATCTGATCTCTCAGCATGCAGGTAAAACATTGGCCTCAAAAGTTGTTTCAGAAATTACTTCAGCAGGATAACTGCTCCCCCAAATATGAGCAAACCAATTGTCTCCTGCCTACATTAAAAAAAAAATCCTAATTAAACACAGAGTTGGTTTAAAATCATTCTGACAGGTTATGCTTGCAGCTGCTATTTATTTGGAAGGAGTAGGAAAACGGGGGTTATTTAAAGGAATTTCTGAAACTTGAACATTTGGGGGTGAAAACACAAATTGTTTGGAGATCAGCCATAAAAAAAACACCTCTAAACAAGTACTGTGGACTACAGAGAAATGGCAGCTTGATATATGGGTGTGAAATACATGGAACACGCAGGGTGGAAATGCAGAACACATTTAGCAAGTTTCTATTTCAGATGTGACCAGGTGGTTCCTCACCACAAGGATTTGTGAAGATTAAAGCTTCTTTCTGAACATGCTGCTGTGCACTACAATTAGCAACCCATAAATAACCTGAAATGTCTCATGTCACATCCTGATTAATTGCACAAACCTTTATACAGCCCCAAACCCCAAATCTGTTTCTTTTAGTGCATTCAGACCACTAGAGGTAGGGAAAAAATTTAAACAAATCACAGATGGTAGTTGTTGGTGGAACAATTGAAGGTGAAGGACTTCCAAACAGGATGGATGTCTGTTATTTTATGTTATGTTATGTTATGTTATGTTATTTTATTATTTATTGTTTTATGACAGTGCTCAGACTTGCCTTTGACACCAGCAGCAACAAGAAAGAATTTCTGAAAGACTGAATCACATTTTGGTTAGAAATTATACCAACATATTGAGTCAAATCGGATTGCGTTCTTGTGACCCGAGTTGGACAGAAATCTTCCACGTTCTCATCTACAGCTTGAACCTCAGCTCTCCTGAAGGTTCAAGCCCATCTCCTTTACACAATTACAGCTAAAGATAAAATATGGACCAAAGCATCTCTCTGGGTGCATTGCAAGAAAGTGAGCATTTCCTCCAGAATCACTGCAAGATGTTATTGAAGTCCAGTTTCATTAGGTCATAAAGATATAGAATACTGGGCCAGGGAATAGAGTATTCGACTAGATCAGATCTGATAAACCAGGGATGTCCAATCTTGGCAACTTTAGGACTTGTGGGAGTTGAAGTCCCACAAGTTGCCAAGGTTGGACATACCTGCAATAAACAGTAGTTTTCCAGACCACAAGTAGGGTTTGGAAATTTGGGGGCTTCTTTATCCAGTACACAAAAATCTTGCATTTCTGGGGAAAAAAATATCTAGCCTACTTATCTAACCTTCTTCTGTGTTGCTTTCCAATGCCAGCAACCCCCTCCCCCTTGAAGAGCTGTGGAACCCAAAGACCCAAACTCTACAATAAGCCAACTCCTCAAGTACCTGAGCCATTTCATTACGTTAACTATGCATCCAAAAAAAACCCTAAAGTTTTAATGAAGAGATATTCAGCTTAGATATATTTATCAAGGGTGTTTTATAGGCATTCATGAAAGCTGACACGTCAACCCTTATAAATAATGAGTTAATAAGGAGACTAAATATATTGATTAGGCTTTTCTGAGGATAATGCTGAATCACTATTGCTTCCAAGAATTCCTCATAAAGTTAATTAACCTTCGAATTATTCCCATAGCTATGACCAATAGATGGCATATTAAAAAAGAGAATAGTTGGATGTTTAATCCACACTAAATTCTGTAAGAATCAGGACTACCCTTTAGAAAGAAAAAGAATCAGAGGCTTGGAGGGTGGGGGGAGAAAGGAGGATCCAAATATCTACTTGGGCAGGGAGAGGATGGAGAATAAGCCTGCAGGAATTTTCCTTCCCTTTTTAAAACAAATCAGTTTCTAACTCACAAATATTTTGGGAACTCTCAAAAAGCAATTCATCAAAAATATTCCACTCCAAATCTGCACAACAGCTTGGGTACGCATTTCCAGCTCCTTGAAACTTTTTTTAGCAAGTGCATGTCTCTTTATCTTGCTGATCCAATTTTTTAATACATATATATACACACACATATATAAACATACATACATATACATACATATACATACATACATAGAAATAAAACCAGTGTTCAGTTTAGTGATCCTATATTTCACTGCTCTGCTCTGTCCTCCCATGTCCTGTTTCCCCCCCCCCCTTTGTTTGAAACATGAAACGCTTGGGTTATTTTTGTACATCCCAGTTTCAGGTGGATAATAAAAGGTATCTGAGTCCTTTTTAGAAGCACTCCACCTCAGTTCAAGCCACATGCTTAAATCCAAAGCCTGCTTTTCGCTCTGAGTGCAGTTTAAGAAGGTAGCTTCATTTGTTCCAACTGCAAAACCCCAGAGAGGTATTTTAGTCTTGTTTTTCTGTTGTTTTGCCTGGATGAAAAAATGTTAAAATGCCATCTTGTAGCATCATCAGGTCATCCAAAACCCACACTAGATCCTCCCGCCCCCCCCCCCCAATAATTCATAAAGCCATCGAGCTCCAGTAAAAGATAGCTTTGGGCCCCCACCCCATCCAGTTCCCCACTGCTACTGCATGGGGCAACTTAAGCCCCTCCTCCTGTCCGAGCACGCTGGATGGGCTGGCTGGCGGCATCTTTGTCCACCCACCTCACTTTCAAAGGNGCTGGCTGGCGGCATCTTTGTCCACCCACTTCACTTTCAAAGGGCCCAAAGCCTCCGTCGGCTCTGTTTTCCAAAGCTGCATAGCAGATGCTTCAATAATGGCAAAACGATCTTCTCCTGAGGCGTCAAGCACCATCCACGCTTTGCAGAAAGACGAGGCGGGTAAGGAGGCCCTTGGCACTAATGCCGAAGGAGGCTCAAGCTGCCCTTTGGCATCTTCTGCAAAGGAAGGCAGAGGAACAGATAGTGGCCTGCTGCATTTTCAATTTCATTAATATTCAGAGCAGCTTAGTCGATCTTCTCTTTCCAGACATCAAGAGCAGGCTCCAAATCTAGCAACGATCTCCAAAACCGAGATGCTGATGGAAACTAGGAAGAATTAGAATCCAGGGAGGCATGGAAATGCCTTAACTCAGGAGGCCAAAAGATGGCTGAAGAAGGGCTGCTTCACCCGAGGGGGAAACAGCTGTCCAGGATGGCACAAGGGGTCGGTTCCTTGGGAACTTCACAAGGCTTCCCCCTATGTTCCCACCAACTGCCCCAGAAAGGGATTAAGAGCAACCTTCTTCCATGTCATGTTTTTCTAGCCTATGTTTCGATCTGTGGACACAACAAGCCACTTACAAATGAAAACATTATCCTTTCAAACAAACAGTGATCAAAAAAAACCCCATAAAAACCCTTTTAAGATAACAGATAAAAAAGCAACCTCTACTTAACCTCTTTGGCACAGCTAATGCAAGAGATGGTCTTCAGATAACCTCACGCCCTGGAAAAAAACAAAGCTTCCTCTGATAGCCCCAAAACTTTGCTGCTCCTGAAAGACTGAATTTCGATCTTAGGGCAGAACCTACTTCATTTTTCATCCACCAAAACGAACAAAAGGACTGTGCAACTACACCCAACCAACTGCAGGATGAGGATACAACTCAGTGTGTCCCCACAGATGAGCTCTTTGGAACCCGACTCCAAAGGTTTGCAAACTCCAAGAGGTTCAGCTGGTATTTTGTGTCCAAGGGTAAACTAATTGGGGAAAAAAAGAAAGCTTATCAAGAATAAGAAATATCTGCTAAACTGGACTGAGAAAGGAAGCTGCATCTTTTTAGGTGAGGTTCTGCTCTGGTCCTAAGTATGCTGACAAGCAGCCTTACTCTTTGGCGACTCTGCTGAGCAATAAAAATCTAAAAAATAAATAAATTAAGAGCACGTTATGCAAGACTCAGTTCCAAGATTTATATTGACCAAAATTTTTTTGCTTACCTTAGCTTGAAGGGAAGAAATGATTACTTTGATAATGTGATTGGAACTATCTTTGACACGCTGCAATAACACTGCACTTGGAGGAGGATAAGCAGTGTTGACACCCCCACCCCCCACAAGAAACAGGCCAGGCTGTGGAAAAGATGCCTCTTCCTTGGTGGAACCCCAGAAGAGCAGCACTGAGCCTGCTGCCTTACTCCTACTGAGAGCACACCCAATCGATTCCTTGGCTTGGTGCAAGCCAAGAGAATCAAGTCTGGATTCATGTAAAGTGGATAGCAAGGCTTTGGCCAAGATAGGAGTTATCTAAAAAAGAAAAAAACTCTGCAGCAGATGTCCACAATGGGAATAGTCATCTCTGCAGATAGAGAGGAGTCGATGGACAGGAGTCAATCCCTCGTGAGAAGAGGGAAGAGCTGTGCCTCCATGTGCATTTCACGGCTCCAGAATAAAATCTGAGAAGCAAATTCCCTTAACGCACTCGATAGTCTGGTCACCCACCTCCGGCTCAAACTGCCCTTGATTGCAATACTCCTCGTGGCCTAAATTAGAAGTGAATTGCACCAGGTGACACTTGGGTGGCATCTTGGTTTTCCAGGGCCACTAGCTCATCCCTAATCTGGGCGCACACCAGAGGCTTGAATGCAGAGCCTTGGATTCCACACCCGAAGCAAGGAAACCATGGGAGACAGAGGGAGAGAGACGCAAGGCTGGTTTCACAGGTGAGAATTTCGGAGAGCCACTTGCCCTGGTCAAGTGACATTAGGGACATCCACTCAGCTGCAGGTTAGTCCTCGACTTCCAACAGTTTGCTTAGTGACTGTTCAAAGTTACAGCGGCACTGAAAAGTGTGACTTGTGAGCCTTTCTCCCAGATACGCCTCCTGTACAGCATCCCTGGGATCGAAATTCAGATGCCTGGCAACTGACTCGTATGTATGATGGTCGTGGTGCCCCGGAGTCACAGGATCCCCTTTTGCGACCTTCTGACAAGCCAAGTCCATGGGGAAGCCAGGTTCACTTAACAGCCAGGTTACTAATTTAACAACTGCAGTGATTTATTTAACGACTGGGGCACGAAAAGTCATAAAATGGGGGCAAAACTCACTTCACAAATGTCTCACTTGGCAACAGCAACGTTGGGCTCGATTTTGGTCGTAAGTCAAGGAGGACCACCTGTACTGACCAAGCTCCATCGTCAGGATGCTAAGGGCCAAGGAGAAGAAGACCTGAACTGTTTAGCCCTCCCCCCAATCAATGAAGTTTTCACATAGGAAATAACATGCGGTCTACATCTAATCCCCACATCACACAACCATGGCAGCTCTCTTGAAGGACAGCTGGATCCTGCCTCTTTTCCACACGACACTTTAACTCAGGGGGATCTCAAACCCCCTCCCCAATTTCCTGAAAAATGTATAATTGGCTGTGTGCAGAACAGGAATTTTATCCTAGACCCTAGTGAAATAGGGGGCTCATTAAGTCCAATTCCCAATATTGGGATCCTTTGATGGCGATCCATCTTTTGATCCAAGCATGGACCCTGATGCCCACAGATCAATCATCAACTGCAGGTCTTCTGTCTTTAGGTGGGCACTACACAACTGATCCCTCAAAACAGATGTGGAAAAACTTTTTGTTCTCAAAAAAAATTACACAAAACATATAATGTAAAAACAAGACTTCAGGTGGCTTGTTTCTTGACTTCTAGATTTAAAGGCTCACAGAAGCACACACACACATACATACATACATACATACAGGAGAGGAATTCCCCTGCTTGAGGCAAAGTGGGGGAGGGGGAGGGTAGAGAAGAAGCAATAGAAAGCGGGACCTGTAGTGCTTGGGACAATGGATCCTAAAGCACTTCATATTCATAAAGACTAAAAATACTTCTGAGTCTTCTTAAGGATAAACTGTGCCAAACCTATAATTACCAATATAGCCTCTTCCTTAAGATTTTAAAACCTTTTTGGTCTATATGTCAAGTACAACATATAAGGAAAACAAATGAACTTGATGAGTATGTTTGAGCTCTGCAATTACACAAATCATTATGAAATATATACCCTGAACTCCACATGAAAGGGCTTTAAAAAAAATGATTTACTTATTTAACAAATATATTTTAAGACACATATTTCTATACTACCTTGTTTCCCAGACTCCTTCTAGTTACTGGTCTAACATATAATGAATTAACAGAAATGTTCCATTCCTAACTTAGATGGACTGGACAAATGCCTATCTTTCCTCTTTCAACAAGCTAGTGTAAAATTTCCTTTCATGTTTCAGATCTAGGAAAAATGCTCTTTCTTAAATTCTGAAAGTTTGTGAGATGCTTTTAAAAAAAAGAAGCAATTCACAGCAAAAAGATCTGTATGTCTCATAATATAAAATGTGAAATAAAAACAAAGAGACAGGTGGAAATCTCTACCAAAATCTTAGATGAGGGGATGACTTGTCTATGAGCAAGCTAATATAAAATCCAAAACATTTGAAATACCCCATTTCATTCACACAAAACCTAAGGAAACCAAATTCAAGGCTGTGGAGATTTATTTCATGTTTTTCAGACATAAAAGCTATAAAAGGCATTCGGATCACAGTATTCGTGGAAATAATGAGCAAAATCACCAAAATCAAGTTTACTTTCTTTCTTGGTTTTCATTTTACCATACCAGGTGGTTTTGCTCAGCCTCAGCCAGAAATACATCCCTTGTCCAAGAAAAGTGTGAGCCTGTCCTTTACAAATCTAAAATCTTGAGCTGCAGCTCTTTTGCAAAGCCAATGTTTGAATTTTGACTTCTGAGAGATGAAAGGGAATCTAATCAGAGGAACAATTACTTGGATTAAAAAAATTGGATTTTTGACAGCCGGTATTTTACCACGGAAAACCCACACATCACATCCAGTCCCGAAAAAGACACCTCGGTGGTGGGCGTTTTTAGCGTTGGATCTCCAGATGAAAAGCAACTGGGAAAAGGAAAGAGCTTTGGAGTTTAGTCGTCTCAGATCTGCACTGTAGACCAACGGCCCCACTTCAAAACTTCAAAAAGGGGCTACCAAAAAGGAAGGCTGCGAATCTGCTCCATTCTCCCCTGCTTTACCCAACAAAGGAACGCCTGGAAGCACAACACCTGTCACCGGAATGGTGGTGGAGGAGGAAAAACGGAACTGACAAGAGGAGGAAAAGCCGAGACATTCCGGGATAGGAGAGAGAATGGGATGGGAACAATGGAAATTCTGAGACCAATGTCACAATCGGAGAACACAGCACCACAAACAAAGGAAAGGGGAGGGAGGGGGGGAGAAAGAGGGCTGTTAAAACTGCACAGAGCCAAACCCTGCTGGGGGGGGGGGGGATGTAATCTTGCAAAGGCATGCCCACCTCAAGATGCCCCCCGCCAGTCCTCTCACTTACATGTACGCTGGAGAAAGCGGCGATGACCGGGAGGTTTTAAGCACCGGCACTGGGAACTTCCAGCTAGCAGGCGAGCTCGTTTTCCATTTCAATGGCATGTTGGTCACCGCGATACTACAATAACAGCAAACAGCGTTTCCATAACAGACGGCCGGCTCGGGCTTCCATTCCAGACGCACCACGCACTCTCCCGGGCAGGATGGAGGCGCCGGCTGCGCCGNNNGGGAGGGTGGCGGCGGCTGCTCCGGGTGGGAACCAGCCAAGCCAGCTTGCCAAGGATGTGAGAACGGTGTTTCCAAGCTGCCAAGGGGGCTCCTTCTGACCCCCCGCCGTCCCCTAAAGCGGGCAGGCGGGCGATGCGAGGGCTCGGGCTGGCCGATGGTGCCACCGCCTCGTTAGAGAAGGGCTGACTGCAGTGTACATTAAAGAAAAAAGCGCGAGAGGGCGAGGGAGGAAGGGGGAGAGGCTGCACACCACCAGGCTCCACAATGCAGCTTTGGTCTATAAAAAGACCGCCCCGGTCTTCCCCACCCCAAGACCGAGCTGGCACTACTATTGTTCCACCTTCCCAGTCACACTGCAGCACCCAGCTACATTCAATACCTATTAACCTGATTTCTGGCCAATAGTAGCAGGAAAAAACAACAACCCTGAAACGACAGAGGAAAGGGGTGTGTGGAGGGCTGGGGNNGGGGGAGNNNGGGTGGGGGGGGGTGGGGGGGGGGGAGGCGACGAGATGGATGCCATGAGGAAAAGAAAAGAAAACGTACCGACTCAGAATACATTTGTCATCCTCAGAATATTCTTCGCCGGAGCTGCAACAGTACAAGCGGGCAAGGAATCTCAGCATAGCCTTAGGCCAGGCGGGGAAGGAGGGCGAGATCAGTGACCAAACGCAGCAGCAGCCGCCTCTTTTCCTTCCGTGCAAATCAAACAAGGCAAGAGGGCCATTATGGGAAGAAGAAGAAAAAAGGGCTACTTGCAAGCAACAACGACAACAACGACAATGACAACAAGATTTTGGAAAGAAGAGAGGGGGAAAGACAGGGCCAGTCTTTGCTAATCCATAGTCAGAGCGACCCAAGGAAGACGGGAGGGCAGATTCCTGCGGATTCCTGCCTGCTTTTCCAGGCTGCTTTGGGATTCAAGGCGCTCTCGGTTTTCCCTACCCTCGGCTTCCAAGACGCGGCGAGGAAAAGAGCCTCATGCATTTTACAAGACCTTCTGCGAACACGAATGCCGTCCTTCACCTTCGGTTTGCAGCTGGGAATTGGAGAGCAATGTGTCGCTAATATCTGTCCTTGCACAGGGATGCAATCAACACCCAGACAGAGCAGGAAACCCCCCCCCAAGCTCAGAAACTGCCTGAAGTCTTGACCGAGCAGCCGGTTTGCAGGTGACACACAATTCTCAGGCCTCTCTGGGGGTGTCCCGAGGGGCAGGCAGGGGCGCCCCCGAAGCAGCAGACGACAGGCCAACTTAGGGAAGGCAACACTTTGTGGAAATGTTATTCCGGCAGTTTAATCCCGCACTTCGATCAGTGCGAAGGAGGAGCACCAGGCACGGCTGCCATGTGGCAGAACAATGCTTCCCCTGCTGGAAAGGGAGGGGGGGTCATCAAGAGGGTTTCCAGGGACTTAGAACACCCCCTCCCACTTTCCCTGTGGCTCTGGGTCCCCAGAATGACCCTCCCTTTAAAGGCAAAACAAGCGCCTCTTCTTGAATTTTTACAGTTCCCTCTTCATTTGTAGTCCAGGCAAGGAGGAGCACCAGAAGGAGCAGCTTCGAAATGTTCAAGTTCCCAGCTGCGCTGAAAGCTCCACAGTCGCAGAATAGGGAAAAAGTCGGCCGTGACCCCCCCCCCAAAAGGCCAATTCATTCACCTCATCATTGCCCAAAGCCCCTCCAGACTGAGGCGGGTGGGTGGGGGATAAATCATACCAATAAAACCATCCTAACTCGGGGAACACAGAGGCCTGCCTGCCCAGCCTCCAAGAAGCTCTCTTCTGGCCACCGAGGGAGGGCGGACAATGGCTTGATGCTGCAGGCAAGTTGACCCAGTCCTGGCCATATATTCCAGAGCCAATGGCTTGCGGAGCGGGGGGGAGAGTGAGTAGGAAAACGAGAGCAGATGCACACAATATGGACGGCCTCAAACTCACTTGTTGCCGGCCTTTAAGCAGGTGAAGAAGAAGAAGAAGAAGAAATAAGAGAGATCCGGGGGAGGACCGTGAGCCCAGCGCAGTTCTGCCTGAGAGCCCCGGGGAAAGTCTTTGCAGGGACCTGGATTTCTCTCACGGAGCCAGGCCTACTTCGACAGAGCCGGGCTGCTGACAAAGGAGAGACAAAGGACAGAGGCTGCCGCCTTCCAGGAGCCCCATCAGGCCCTGGGGAAGACGTGGGCTCAGCAACACAGCCCTGTCTCCTGCTTTAGCCCCAGAACAATCAAAGCAAACGGGCATCATTAACAGTCAATGGGTGCCTCTGCTCCCATGGCGCGCGCGCACACACACACACACACA
>AZIM01000293.1:440647-456835 GCA_000516915.1 Ophiophagus hannah
ACACACACACACACACACACAGACCACAGAGGCTGAAGGACAATGGGGGTCGCCCGCTGTTCAAGCTGAATGCACCGCCTGCCACTCACGGCAGACCTTGGACTGCCTGCCTGCTTAGGAGGAAAGAGAACAAGCTAGTTCTACCCAGGATCAGCTGGCAGGGAGGGGGAACAGAGGGCGGGAGGAACAGCATTCAAGCTTTCCATCAAGGTTGGAACCAACTTAGGCCAGTTAACGGTCCCAGCCAACTCTTGGCCACCAGAAAAGGCTAAGGAAACCCAGGTAATAGCAATAGCCCTTAGACTTAGATACCGCTTGACAGCACTCTCTAAGTGGTTTACAGAACAGCATCTGCCCCAACAATCTGGGTCCTCAATGGGAGAGCATTGCCCAGCCAAGCAGAGGGAGGGTCTCCTTCATCACCTCTGAATCCTTGAAAGCCCTCAAAGTTGACGTTTCTTCTGGTCTCAGAAGCTCCTAAGCAGAAGAAGTCAACGTCCAACGGGCTTGGATGTGTCCACGTAGCCCACCGGGAACCAAGCTTGATTTCAACGGTATCTTTTCTTTTCATGAGTCTCAACTGCTGTAGACTTAAAACAGCTGCCAAATCCTTCACCCACAAGAGCATTACGGATCTTACCGCTCTAAATGAACATTAACTTTCAAAAACTACCACTGAGTAAATCTCTGAAGCAAAATGGTTTGGAGAGAGGTTTGGAAGAAAGCGATTTCAGAACCAAAGATTTAAAAAACCCTTGTTGAGAATCACTGAGGGTGGACAAGGGCCAGTCATCTTTTTTGCTGTTCTAGAAGTAATCAAGGAAACATATTGAGCTGACATTTCTGGAACAGCAGTTTCTCAACTCTATTTTTCAGGAAGAAAGCAGAGTACAATATTGAGCATTCAAACGGGGAGGATCAAGATCTTAGGCATCAGGAGGCTGAAGACAATTTCTTGTGTTTGGACTATCAGAGATAATTTGGTAGGGCATCTGGCTAAGTCCTCTGAGCCATTCAAATTATTTTGCATCTGACAATTAGCCAAATGTGGTAACTGAAGAAACGCCGAAGATGTTTTGTCCCAGGTACTTTATCGAAGTATTTTGGGCTTTTTTGTTTTGAGGGTGAGATCACTGAAAGTCCTTAGAAAGAAGACAAGACCCAATACATTACAGTTCAGGGTGGTGTGTTCTACCCCAGAAAAACAGCCATCCAGAGTACGGGTGAAGGAAACACCGCTGGATCCCGTCTTCTGGAGGAGGACAGTCTAGACCAGGGGTCTCCAACCTTGGCAACTTGTAGACTTGTAGACTTCAACTCACAGAATTCCTCAGCCAGCTTTGCCTTCCCTTGCCTCTCCATTCTACAGCTCTAAACAGAAAGGAGAACATGGCATGCCTCAGTTCAGACAGCTGCTGGCTCATCTTCCTTTGGGAAGCGATTGGAACAGACGGTGCGCTGCATTTCCTACATGGCACCGCATCCTCTTCTGCCACACACACACAGAACTGACTGCGGGTCGGGAGCGAAAGGAAAGAGGATGGCCAGCAGCAAGGGGGAGGGATTCAGGCGAGGGGGGTGATGGGTGCACCCTTGGGGGACCTGAAGGACCAGGTCAGGGACAGATCATCCCAGAGCGAATCTCTCTAGGGGGTTGCTAAGAGTTGACAGCAAGCGGATAGTCCGTTATCAGCAAACACTTTAGTAAAGTCTCTGTTTGCTGTTAGGAAGCCCAGAACTCCAAAAGGAAGGGGTGCCTATCATTTCAAATAAATGGTTGCCCAGTCTCTTTTTGAAAGCCTCCAGAGATGGAGCACCCACAACTTCTGGAGGCAAACTCTTCCATTGGTAGATTGCTCCCACCATTAGGAAATTTCTCCATGGTTCTAGGTTGCTTCTCTCCTTGATTTCTCATCTGGCCTTTTGGTGCTTAGGAAAATCGTCTTTGCAGGAGCCCCTCAAATATTGGAACACTGCTATCGTATCTCCTCTAGTCCTTCTTTTCATTAGATTAGAGATACCCAATTCCTGGAAATGTTCTTCATATGTTTTAGCCTCTTGCTAAGGCTTTGTAAATGGTATGAGAACTTCACGTGATCTTGATTCTATCCCTCCATTAATGCAACCTAGGATTGCATTGGCTTTTTTGGCTGCTACGACTCCCAAGACCTGTCACAGTTACTGACATTAAGCCAGGTTTCACCTAGCCTGTACCTATACAGTTGTTTTTTCTTGCCTATGTGTAAAATGTTACTTTTCTCTACACTGAATTTCATTTTGTTAGATAGGACCCAGTGTTCAAGCCTGTCAAGATCCCTCTGGATCTTAAGCCCATCTTTTGGGGGGTTGGCTATTCCTGTCAGCTTAGTGTCATCTGCAAATCTGACGAGTTCCCCTTCTATTCCCTTGTCTAGATTATTTATGAAGATATTGAAGAGTACTGGGCCCAACACAGAACCTTGGGGTATCCCACGGCTTACTTCCTCCCTCCCTGTGGCTGTAGTTCCGTTGAAGACTACACGCTGAGCACTAATTAATAACACGGCAACTTGAATTAAAACTCATCAATCTGGCTGCTCTCTGCATGTCAGCCAGGAGCCCTGTAACACCCACGGGGGCAACGTTCATTACACAATGAAGTTTTTGAAAGACTTAAAAGTGAGGTAATGCTTGCTCAGAATCAGTCATGCCACCTTCTGGCGATGATGTGAAGAGATTAACAGGAGGAACTTAAAACGGAAGTTTCGGGCTCCCCTTTCACAGGCAGGCTGCAAGAGGCAGCGGCTGCCCGTGCCATGGCACAGCGGGAGGAGAAACGCAAGATTAAGCCCTGTCACCAGGAACATACTTCTCTCCTTCTCTTCCCAATTATTTGGGGAAGTGTTCAGAACCTCTTTTCCTGGGGGCCCCATGGAAGAGAGCAGCAGGTACTTTCAGTGTTTTACTCAGTTTCAGAGAACCTTCAAAACTGCTAACCATAAACTTTATTTCGACAGACTGGTGTTTCCATATATTATACGCTAATGAAGTAATCAAATGAGGCAGAAGTAAATTATCCCAACAGAAAATGCAAAGCAGTGAAAAACAGAGAAGGGGCGAGTCAAAAATAAAATATTTATCTGTGCTGTTTACAGGGAAGGTTTTTTAAAAAATGTTTATAAACAATCAAATAGTGGTGATTGTTTATAAACAGACACAGAAGAACTAACTTTGTAACTAAGCTCAAAGTATCCTTTTTATTATTATCAAAACAACTCAAGTACTTGTTTGGTATCTTTTTTTAACGTAACACTGAGTATCAATTGTACAACACTACTAAACTGTAGGTCAGAAGTGTTCTAAAGGGTTCACATCTTGCCTTTAGAGTCTTTACGCTAAAACAAACCAACCACAATGAGCTTAAATCCCTCAGTTCGACGAAGCCTTCCTAGAAAGTTTCATGCTTGCAGGGAGCCTCCTTCCAAGAGAGAACAGCAATTCCTCCCAAAGTACTTTAATACCACTTCTTAAAGTATGGTAAATAAAAATGTCAACAACTTAAAAATAACCCAACCACAGGGCAGATGGCAGCAACAGCCAGGAAGCAGCGTCTCTCTCAGAGCGAGATGGGTGGTACCCAAACTTGATAAATAAATACGAAAGAGAGGAAAAATTACATCTGGAAGCCTCCAGGGCAGCTACATTTATATGCACCCGCCTTTCAGAGCCGGTGGGGGAGAACACATACTGTGAACTAGTTGTGGCTGGTTCAACAAACCAGGGCAATGCAAAATTTCATGACATTTAGCAAAAATATCAACCCAGTCAGAGACCTTTCAACTAAAAATCTAGACAAGATGGTCCAATCTTCTCCCCAATGAGCCTGGGTGTGTGAGTGTGTAAGTGTGTGTGTTACCTTGTGGTTCAGCTTGCAGCAAACTGGCTTGGATTCAATCTATTCACTGCACCTCGGATTTAATTTTGGCTGTTTAAACATTTGTTGCTCAAACCTTTCTAAGAAGTGTGCCTGCAGTGAAGTAATGGGATATAAATACTTTCTGAAATCAACAGGGCAACAGAGAACAAGGCCCTCGCCACAGTTACGGGCTCCTGTAAGAGGGTCTCCAGATCTTCACTGGAGCAAAGGAAAAGGCCAAATGCCGCCAAGGCAGGAAGCTCCCCTGGGTGCACGCTGGGTCAGTGCAAATAACGGGCGGATTTCAGCTTTGCGGAGAAAACAGTATGCAGAGGTGCAACTGGATCAGCCTAATTACATGACTCCAGTTCTGACTTCATGCTCCTTTGTTAAAAGAGCCTCTTTTAAAATTCTTGCATTTTACACGGAAGCAACTTTATGGCTACTTGGCTGGAGGCTCCGATTTTTGAGGCAGGGGCCAAAGAACAGAGCAGGGAGTTAAGCCACGCGGTGGGCCTCTGCAGGCTATGATTAGAACAAATGAGGCCATTTAGAGGACTTTAACCATTTTATAATCGGGAGGCAGCTGCAATTCCAGTGACGTTCTAAGTTGAAATAATTGGCAAATAAGAGCTGTATTTTCAACAAAGACAATCAAAATGCAATCAAGGGAGAGAGAGTGTGGAACCTTTCCCAACAAGGCTGCCAAAGTTACTGATATTAAGTACTATGGCAACACAGGCGAAAAAGGCCAAAAGGGATGGACGGGCAGCCTACGGCCTCCGCTGACCTATATAAATCACAAGCATGTGCCTTGGTTCTCACACTCGGGAGCCCCTCGTCAGCTCACCGCATTTCACCTCCCTTTTCAAGACCAGGCTTTAACAAACATCACACCAACTATAATTGATTTGGCAAGAAAATCACAGCAGATTAGGGATCAAACATGCCAGTGACTGACTCGGCGCTGGTTGGCATACAAAATGCCATCCTATATTTCTGCGGAAAGTGTCTTTTGGGCCTCTCCCTCTGCTAGAGGGTGGCAGACAGATGCCAGCCTTTCTGGAATCAGGCCTTTAAGACCAACCAAAGCCATGGACTGGTTTCTATTTAGTCCAGGTGTATTAAGGTCACGTCAGACCTCAACCTCTGGATTTCAGGTATAGAGTCCAACAGCCTGATCAGCTAGTGGCCAAGTTCTTCTGCTGCATTTACTCTCTAGCTGAAGGGGAAATGACTCCACTTATTTGTTCTGGAAGGAAGGTCAACTGACCCTGCAACAAGGGCAGGAAAGCTTGAAAAGCAATCCTGGGGGTCGCGAGGGGGGCAGACACATACCTGTCATGAAGCACTGGGGGTCTCTCCCTTCTGAGGACAGAATGATCCATGCTGGCAATGTTGTAACTCCCCTCTTAATCAAAGGGAGACTTTAAAGCTTGTCCTTTAAAAAAAAAAAAGGAAGGAAGGAAGGAATCCTGGTACCCCAAAGCACCACCGCCTTTTAACCGATGACATGAGCCGGCGGAGCTGATTGGAAGAGGGTAACAATTCACCAGTGGAGCCAGGCACCTCCTCTCCTCTGTGATGGGAAAATGAGGCCTTTGTTCCTGGACAAGGCAGCACAGGGCAAAAGATGATGCCCTATCCACTAGGATGTTGGGAAGCCACGATTGTCTCTCCTTCTCTTCCTCCTCCTGATGCTTGCACGGGCTCCAGCCACTGAAAGGGCAAAGGGTTCCCTCTGCATTATGGGAGCCCGGAACATGGGATGGATTTCCAAGAACAGAGATCCCTTGGGAGAGGAGCGGGGGGGGGGGGGGGTTGNNNGGGGGGGGGGGGGGGGGGAGTTGAGCCACTTAGCAGGAAAACTGTCATCCCTGAAGAGAGTTTTCTGGGCAGCACCGAACAGCCACGTGACAAAGCAGCTTAAGGAGCTCTGCTTAGGCTCCCTTTCTCCTGCGGTGACCCCTGGGGTGGTTGCCGGCTTTGCTTTTGGACACGCCTTGTGAACAGAGACCCTCCAGCCCCCTATTTATTCTTTAGGATGGCTTCTATCCTGCCGGGACGCATCCCTTCGGCTCTGCATTTGGCACCGAACGCAAGAACCCCACTTTTACCCACCGGCACTTTGGAGTCGGTCCATGCAGAGCTGGCTGCTAATCTGATTAGTGAGTGGATCTGAATTGCAATGAGGGGGGAGGACGAGGGTGTCAGTGCCTCTCCATCTTCCCCTTCTCGTTCCAAAAGAAGACACGGCTGCAGGAAAGGCCTTTGCTGGCCAGCACAAACTCCAGGAGAAGCACCAGAAACAGTGGCCTCTTCTCAGTTAGCAAAGATGAGGTCCCCAAAAGGCAGAGAGCAGAAGATGTAGCTCTAAACAAGTGCAAAACATTCTTTTTCTGCCCTCGACCAGCTCTTTTTTATATATAAAACATGCTTAATTTGGGGGGAGAACCCTTAATTCACTGTTGTGTGGTGATCTATGCTACCCAGAAAGCTTCAGGAAGCAGCAGGTTCACTCTAGAAGGATCACATGATATGACCAATGACTCCTCCACACAAGGCTGACCTCCGGGCAGGGAAGAAACCAATGAGTAACCAAATGGATGCACAGAACCCCANGGTCAGCTTTAGCTGACAGGGGGCAGCCAAATTTGGGGCAGGCACCCCCCGTCCCATCATAAAACCACATGCAGTCCTTCTGACCATAAGAAGCACCCAGGACAAATATATGCCACCTCATTTTGCAAAGCTCTCCTATCCAGCAAGGGCAAAACAATCCATTTCGGTATTTGAAGCCTCCTGCAAAATGGCACCCAGGTACAGCCATTGGTTTGCAAACTGTCCTTTTTTTTTTTTTTAAACAAACCCTTCAAACACACACAGCAGAGGGGAAAAAGAGATCTGGAATAACACAGCCCCGCCCTTTACGGATAGGATTAAAAATTTAACGAGTTCAGCAGAGGTAACACTGGAGGAAGCACACAGTCAATTGTCAGAAGACGGTATAAAGGCAGAAAGCAGAAATCGGACCTAGGGATTCTGCAGTTCCTTTGCTCCTGCTTTTTGTACTGCTGCTTGTTTACAAAACAACGCCCTCCAAGGTCTGCCTGGAATGCCCTTCCAGGGCAACTCCACTCTATGTGCATGTAAAATAAGGAATTGCTTCCGGCAACAGCGAATATTCAGAAGCTTTTGAGGAGAACAAAGGAAGGAGAACAAGGCTGCCCCCCCCTCCTCCTCCTCTTCTCTCCTCCCCCTGGAACTTCTAATCTCCAAATTGCTCTTGAATAACCCAGCTGCTGCAGAGCAATTTGCATTTAGTCTGCCGCGACATTTCCAGGGCTGAGCTAAAATAGGGTTATTTCACTGCCCAAGCATGAGAGAGACCTGCCCTCTTACGGGGAGAGGCCCTTCCACGTGTCTCAGCCACAGGCCCTACCGGGGCGAGTTCACTGGCCAAAAACGTCATTTGTTTCATGGCTGAAACTTAGGAATGACATAATCCATCCCCCAAGCGATCTGTCTGATGTGAAGGAAAAGCAATTCAACGAGGAACGCGCATAAAAGGAGGAGACTGTGTCGCAGAGAGCCGTTTATTTACTGAACAAACCGAGGCACGTCTCTTCAGAGGGAGTCCCACTGAGTTCAATGGGATTTGCCTCCGGGCTGGCTGTGGTTATATTTTGTGAAGTGCAAGATGTACTGGAATGATAAAAGTTCGATGTTCTAAGTGCAGCCATTCTCCAATTCCTTTATCTGGCTGCTGCTTTTCTTTCATCTTCAGAGCTACTGTTGGCTTCGCTCAAGAGTCTAAAGAAAAGGGACTCTGGCACTCCGAGTTGAACTGTGAAGTCCTCGCTGCCGCCTGAGCTCAGTTGTTTGCTTGCAGACGGTTTTATTACATAAGCTAGGGAAATCAGGAGTGCCAGTGAATGTCGGGCTTGCTTCCCTGTTTAAGACCAGAAGACATCCCCTCCAGCAGCCAACACCCAGGTAAGCAGGGATTAACACCAGACAAACAATCAAACAAACAAACAGAAAACAATATCCTAATCAAGGAACCACCAAGGAAAAACATATACTGGCGGGGCAAGTGACTGTATATAAACAGGGAGCAAACCCCACACACCCTCTCACTGATGATGTTCCTTAGTTGGGTAATAAAATGTCTGTGAGCAAACAACCAAGCTCAGAGAGCACTTGAGATTTTTTTTACAGTTATCAATGCATGCTACTAAATTCCAATGGTTGCTTTGTTACTGAAAGTCGCCCCAAACAGCTGTTACCGAAGGAGGATATTGTAGATGGTAAAAATAGGCAATAAAAATACAAAACCATATTATGTATCATTAAAAGCAGCAAAGATTACCCAAGACAAGCCATGGGGTCACTACTGCTGTGCTGAGCAAGCGTTTGTGCTGAGAAAATTAACCTAGAGGAATACTTAATTGAATACCTTCAACTTTAAAATCTTCTGCTGACCTTCTGCTCGAGTTTACCCAAAACTCTGCTGAAATGTTTTGTAACCGAAAATATCTTACTGATGTGCTGATATGGAATGAAATGCATTATTATTGTTCTGGGTATTTGGAACTGGGTTGAGCAGTTTGCAGCATAGCATTCTTTATGAAATTAATCTAATGCCAAAAGGTCCTATCTTCACCTTAAAATGAGTTACATTGGAATGAGAGAGGCAGAACTAAAGCCTACTGTTTTATATAACCAAATCCAGGCTGGCTCTGCCATTAGCTTAAAGCTGTTGAAAGCAGGCAGCACATAAATTTTGTAAATAAATAAAATCCATGCGTGCAATTTCTTAGCAGAAATAATAAGGACAAAGCCAAGCACTTCAGTTTCACACAGTCACCATTTTATGTAATACTCAAATGGTTACTCACAGACTGTCTCTCCACATCATCTTTGACACAATACAATGCTTTCCCGGCTCTCTGCGCACCTGCAAGTTGAAGAAAAAAAACCAAGAAATAGAAACTCTCATTAATGGCTTTCTTAGAAAAACTGCCTTGAGCCCTCTCTTAGATTTCTGAATCTGCCATCCTCCAGGAGTGCCCAACATCAGCACCTAGGTGTCTCCAGCAGCACAGGAACGTTTAATACATTGGGGAGGCATCTCTAGGGGGAGGCTGGGGTATTACAGGAGACTGGGGCCAGCAGGAACGCAATGGCCATCAACCAACCCAACTGGGAAGCTGTAGGCAGTTCAAGCTCTTTGGAATCAGACTGCTCTGCCCAAGAACTGGGGCCAAGAAGTCCTTCCCCTCCCAATCCCTTTCTGTCACATGGAGCTTTTCCCCCTTGAGCAAAGATTGGTAAGTGTGGAATCCCCTTCCACATTTTCACCCAAGTCCAAATAAATCTGTACCCAGAAGGGTCTATGCAAGCGTCACTGGAGTCTGAACTAAAGAGCTTCTTTTTCACAATGATCTTTTCAAAGCTACTTCTGCTACACTGTCAATTAAGAGATGAGATAAAAGATAGCCAGTCTAGCACTAGACTGGTGGAAGGCAGCTGACTAGAAGTTGGGAGACCATGAGTTCTAGTTCTGCCTTTAGTATGGAAGGGTGACTCTGGATCAGTCACATTCTCTTAAGTCCTAGAAGACAGAAAGGGCAAGCCATTTCCCAAAAAGTTGCCAACAAATCTCCATGGATTTGCCAGTGTAGTTGTCAGTAATTCAGATTGACTAGAAAGCACCCAAAACCCAGGGGAGAAGAAAAGAGCAAGAGGTAGTATCTCATTGGTAATCTGGTAAACTCACAAGATTTGTTTCTCTCGCCATGTACATGTATACATCCAAACTAGACTGTGCTGTTTCTCTGTGTCATATATGTGGGTATATGCATAAATTTGTAATTATTCATTTATTTGTCATGTTTACATAACTGTATATTAGAGGTGGAGACCCTTTGAGAGCTGTATGCAATGAAATTTCATTTTAATGTGACAAAGTGATTCTAAGTTATTCTTCTAAACAGAGTTCAAAATCAGTTTTTCCCATCAAAAACCTCTTGGTTGTCTCAGACCACTAACTAGCAGAGATACTGAACATGGTAGCTGAGCTGCAGGCACAGCTTCCTCTAAGCCAATCCTTCAGGGTAATTTAAAGGTTTCTTGCAAGTATTCCTTGGATATTTTCCAGCCAAATGAGCTGCCAGAGAATGAATCTGGATCTCTCTTTTAAGAGATCAGTTGAGCCTTTAACTATGGGAATGAATGGCACGTTTCACAAATGTGCCACCAATTTCGGATGCACAGAGAGCCACTCTAGCCGGCCTGGTGGGTTTCTCTGCGTGAAGAAGGGCTTTGGTAAAACTCCCCAAACAGCCCACGCGTCAGGACACCAATGGCGTCATCTTAAAGCTGAACAAACTCTTCCATGCACAGCAAGTTGTTACAGTCAAGTGTAAAGGCAAAAGAAAACAGGTCTGGACAGTTTTAGCTTGATAACTTAATCCCTAGCCAGCCATTTCAATTATTTCACAAGCACTTGTTCCTGAAACAAGTTAGCTGCAGGCACCCTGAAGAACAGCATGTCACCCTCAAATAATCACATTGGCTCTGCCAAAATACCCTCCATTCGCGTAAGTGACTGTGTGCCTTTTAATACAGTTAATTTATACATAATGGGATACTAGAAACAAATAATAGGGGGAAAAAAGACTCTAGTGCAGCCTCGGATGATCCAGTTTTGTGAAAGTTGACTGCCCTTGTTTGCCAAGAGTGGATCTAGCTCTGGGCTTCTGTCATTCTCAAAAAGTAAAGGGATAGTTTGCTTGTGACATTTAGAGACATCTCCTTGAGGGTTTTCTTGACAACAGAGCAGGTGTTTCTCCCCAGGACAGCCCTTTTGTTCAAGAGATCTTTTCTACCACCCAGTCCAACCTACAGCCTTGGGATTTTCTGCTGATCACCCGCTGAAAGTATTCACCACCTCACCCTTCTGAGCTGTTCAACTTCAGTAAAACCTCAAAGCCTGAGAATTTTACTATCTTTCTGGAAAACTGGATCTAGTCAATACGTTAAACCAGATGATTTACGTTTCTTTCTTAGTAGGAACCCATGATGGAGAATCATTCAGAGATGGTCCTTACACATTAGCCAAGGAGGCCCTGAAAATCACGCGGAGAAGCACTTTTCAAATACAGTGGTTCTACCCACTGTCCCGCTGAACACAGGGCTTCCCTCTCACTCTACCCTCCACATACTGGTTGAAAAAACTGAAGTGGAGGGATGCATATTTACTGATCATTAAAGAACTCAATGGCTTTTTAAAGAATCAATAGGCTACCAGATCATGGCACAAAGACACCCTCCCCAGCAGTATTTTTAAAATACAAACATGAGGCTGGTTTATTAATTTCTCACAACAAAGGCATTTTGGCACCTCTTCTTGCAATCAGGGCAGGAATGGATCCTTTATAGTTTTGCTGTAATTGTTCCTCCTAATCAGAACAGGCTGGTGCAATTTAGATTTTTGAGCTATGAACTTCCAAGCATCTTAAAAACGCACCCAAGAACACCTTCTGCAAAATCAGGTACTAGACTCTGAGTCCAGGCACAAAAGATCATCATTTCTACTAGGAAAAGATCCACAGGGGAAGAGAGAAAGATGAGCACAACGTGTGTAAAGAATCAAGGATTTTACCCAAGTCTAGCTAGCTTCAGGCCAAGACAGAAGATTATTATTACAGGCTTTGGAGTAACAATGGTGTACCATTGCCAGATGCACAGCTTAATGCCAACCAACAGCCAGCTTTTCTTTGCTCAGGTACAACACTAATACCCCCCTCCGATACTGACTGTTATTTGGCTAGAGAGGAGATCCTCCCCTTGGCCCCAAACAAACATTTCCTGCCACAAACATTATTGTACCTTTTCCCTAACTGTTTATGAGCTGTGTTACAGACCCAGCTCCCAAGCTGCCTCACAGCAACAGAAGCCAGCCTGTGTGCCAATTTAAAGACACCCCTTTAGTGCTGGATGTACTGCAAACAGGGGAGGAAAATATCCAGAGAAATCTATTGCAGCTCACAACGTAGCTGTCTTGCAAAAGGTAACAGATTTTGCAGGAAAGACCCCTGAGGAATAGATTCTACCATAAAGGAGTTAACTAAACAATACTGCCGCATGCTTCCAAAATAAGAACTGAACTAGCTGGCTAGACATCCAGACATGCAATCCTAAAATATTGTACAGCAATATGCATTATGTATATAGGCTGGCTATGTTTCCCCAGTCAAGCAGCTTTTGTGAGAGAAATTATTTGACCTTGCAGGGGTTCAGGAAGAAAAGAGAGGCAGAACTCACGGAATCACAAATGGGACTTAAGCCCAATATTTCATCTTTTGGGCACCTCGCCTTCTCATTCCCAATCCTGCCTCTTCCCCACACATGACGGCAATAAACGCACCAAAAACAATGGCCACCTGCCATATCAGTGCAAGAGATGTGAGTCTCCACTGAAATCCACGGGAAACTGCCAACCTCTTATTTCAGGCTGTAACTCATTCCCTCCAAGCGTGCTTAGCTCTTCTAAGGGGACGCCGCCAATTGATTTACCATCCCTCATTTTAAAAGGAACAATATAGATGGCCTCCTGCACCTCAAAGGAGCCGCATGTAGCAGCAGTGAAGGATGCCAGCAAGAGAGGATGAAACCTGGCAAGGAATTCTCTGCCACCACCTTCGGAGTCTCCAAACGCCAGGCACCCTGCTGGCCATTGCTCCCAGGGTGGTATCCCTGAAACACTAGGATACAAGATATGGCTGCACAATGCGCAGAATCTCTCCCTGCTCATACAAGGCACAATTATCCGTGCAAGGATCTTACAGCTGGATGCCCAAGAGGGCACTGCAGTGGCCCAGCGCAGCACTGACCACCCAGAACAGACCAGAAAACTCATCCAGATTCTGTCACCTTATCAGCTGCATTGGGAAGAGGTTGGAGTAGCTGTTCCCTTCCAACTATTACATTCTAGGATCACTTCATACTAGCACTTTAGATCACATTTCCTCCAATTCCCTTCAAGTGATATTAGGTCTTTGTATCCAGAACTTGCTGTGCCAAAAAAAAAAATCACCTTCATAGCTCATCAAATTGCTCCTTGTGTCTTCAAAGCAAATATCTGTATGGATCTCTGCAGGGAAAAATAGGTTGTGTGTGTGTGTGGGGAGGGGGGGGGAATCTCCACTAATAAATGAAAGAAGGGAAGTGAGAGAGAGAAATTAGTGATGATTTAGGAAGAGAAAATCTAGCAGTCCAGCCAGAACATTTAAGCTCTGATTTTCAGCAGTGGAAGATCTACAAGCCAGCAGGCATCAGCTCTAGCAGAACTGCTCTGTGCTGCTGTGAGGCCAAAATTAAGACCTGCATTCAAGTCTTCCTCCTGGGCCCCTAACACCTGTGCCCACTCAGAAACTGGCAGTGCAAGAAAAAGCCAATTTACCTCTTACAAAAGAGAAAGACTTTTAATTGCATAACTCTTCTGCTTTACAAGGGGAAGGAACGGGTGATTCTAATAAATTACTGCATTATGGAATCTACCAAATTTACTGAGCAATCATAAGACAATATAGTCATCGTCTGTAATTAACCACAAGCCAACTCTTTCCTCTTAAATGTTAAAAGCCCACTTGTGGTGCTGGTGTCCACTACCTCTAAGGTGGCCATTGAGAAGCTCCCTTTACACAATTCCTATGCTTTGGTGGTGTTTGCTAGGACCTTACATAACTGGTTTATGTGGGTCATAAAAAGCTTTTACTCTGACAAGGTTAGGGCCCTTCTGTTAGGTGGTGCTAGGAGAGATACTAAATCCCTCCCCCCATTCAGAACGATTGTGCCCTCCTGGAGATGGGGAGGGGTACTTACTTCTGATTCACCAATATTACAGCCATGCACGCAGCATTTATATTGTGCCCTTGCTAGATTTTCCAGGTCAACCCGTGCATTTCTACTGCCTGGCAAGTTTCCTACATAACAGACCCTGTAGCAACATTCTGCAGCATGTAAAACCAGGAAGACGTTGGTGCTCATAATGAGTTAGCAAAACAGCATTCCCCCCTGCCCCCCCATTTCGGTACAGTGTGTGTTTGTTCATTTCATTATCTGCCTTTGGCAACTGCTTTTATACTTACTTACCCCATGTATTTATTTACTTGCCTTATTTACTACTTTATTTGTTTGCAACTGCATGTAGCACCCATCTGTGATAAGGGTGTGTGTGTGTGTGTGTGTGTGTGTATGTGTGTGTGTAAAAAACTCTGTAAGGAAGTAGATCCTGGCTAGCACAGCAGTCTTCCATGAAAGAAACACCAGAGCCTACTTTGCAAGACCCCAGATTTTCTCTCATGAAAGGAAGTTTGAAACGCAGCTCTCTCTCCCCCTCCCATAGGTAACCCGACCAGCAATGAATGCCAGGAAGGAATTACATTCCCTAGTACAGACTGAATGGGAAAGTTCTATCTCCACCCTCGAAGGGGGGAGGGAGGGGGGCAGAGAGAAAGTGATGTTGCTGAGCAACTTTTCAGAACTTGGCAAAAGGGCCACAAGCTCCATTTAATACTTTTCCAAGTGCTTAATTACTATGCACAATGCTGGTTTTGCTCTGCTTCTTAATGGATTAAATGTGTATGCATGTATGTATGTGTGAGTGTGTGTGTGAATGTGTGTGTGTGTCTGTGTGTATATATACATATACATATATACATATATGTATGTATATATATATATATGTGCGTGTATACACACACACACACACACACACACACATTAAAGGAAGAAAACTTCCTCAGCACAGAGCAGTGGCCAGCTCAGTTTAATAGAATAAGCTATTTTCCATTAACCCATTAGCTAAATTTAGTTTGTTTCCACCTTAATTTATTGAACAAGCCAGAATGGACTGCCTGATACAGTTAAGCCAACCAAGGTTTACAAACAAAACAGACCTTTGGATAACCCAAGAAATCTCTTTATCAAATATGCAATTCAGCCACAGACTGGCTTTTTGAAAACCATTCTCTCAGCCATAATCCCCTCACCCCAAATCCGGCATGTGGAGCACAGATTTATAAAGTAAGACAATTAATCATGGCAACAGTAACATTTGTTAATAATAGTAAAGCCCTTTTTGCCTTTCTCCAAAAGTTCAAATAAATTAAACAAACTTTGCAACTGGCTTTAGTCATGTGGAGCCACTCAGAGGTTTGCTTACAATCACCCTCCGTTCATTTACATTCATTGTCTTTGGCTTTTTAAATGTGGATAAAGAGAATAACCATCTTCCCCACTGGATTTTTCAATTGCATTTCAACTTTATTTGGGGGTCAGCTGGAAGGGGAAAGGAGGGACAGGCTTCAACCCCATACTACAGGTGGTCCTCGACATACAAGTTCATTTAGTGACCATTCAAAGTTACGACGGCACTAAAAAGTGACTTAGGACCATTTTTCACACTTATGACCATCGCATCCCGTGGTCACATGATTTACACCTGGACGCTTAACTGGCTCACATTTACGATGCTCACAGTGTCCCAGGGTTCACGCGCTCCCCTTTTGCGACCTCCCGACAAGTCAAGTCCATGGGGGGAAGCCAGATTTGCTTAACAACCATGTGACCCGTTGAAGAACCGCCACGATTTGCTTAACGGGGCAAGAGGAGTCGTAAAACGGGGCAAAACTCGCTTAACAAATGTCTCACTTCCCAACATGAATTTTGGGCTTCGTTGTGGTCGTAAGTTGAGGACTCCCCGCATTCAACTCTTCCTCCTCCTCCTTATAGTTGAGAAGCCCCCATTTCAAACTGCAGCCTATTTTGGGGAGGGGGTGAGGGGGAGGCGCAAACTTTCTGTTCCTGCCTCTCAGCCACTCTCAGACCCCGGGCCCAACAGCAATGGTCCATGGAGTCCCTTGGAACCAGAGCCCCTCCTCCTCCTCCTCTCCCTGGCAGTGCCCTTCGCCCGCTCCCAGGCGACCCCCCCCTCAATAAGGTATCAGTTATAACGGTCCCAAGCCGGGCAGCCCCCATACAACCCCCCTCCGCCCAAGGAAGCCCACAGTCCCTGGGGAATCCCTACCTGGGCCCTTAAGTCATTTGGGACCACCACATGTCCTAAACTGCCAAGGCCGCCTTGGTAGGCTGCGAATGCTGGGCTTTGTAGTCCCGGCGCCGTAGTGGAGGCACGCGAGCACCCTGGCCCACATCACCCTCTGACCCCGCCCGATGCCCGCGCGCCAGCCAATGGCGTCGCGTCACCGCTTTCCGGCAGCCAC
>AZIM01000293.1:614748-627544 GCA_000516915.1 Ophiophagus hannah
GAATTCTGGGAATTGAAGTCCTCCAGCTTTGCTGGCTGGGGAATTCTGGGAGCTGAAGTCCTCCAGCCTTCAAGTGGCCCAGGTTGGAGACCGCTGCTTTAAAGGAATCGGTGAATCCATCATTTGTTGAGTGAATCCAGCTCCCCACATTGACTCTTGCTTGCTGGACACCAGCTGGGAAAATTCCCAAAGGGCCAAATTCAGTGGCAGGTTGCCAAACACTCGAATGTTCATCACTTGACCGACAGCCATGGGCTGCTTGTAAGTGCTAAGTCGTTTTCCCAGCGCTGTTGTGAATTTGCACGGTCGCAAAATAGCCCAGGACTTACTAGATATGCTTCTCTCTGCTTCTCTCTGCTCATTGCCAGCTTTAAGGGCTAGAAACTTGAATTTAAAAGGACTGGCATGAACGGGAGAGAAACAGCTCCTTAAAAGTTTGCTAAGGATACAGACCGCGTGTCAACGATTATGCCTTGTTTTTAATGGCATTATTCGCCTAGTTTATATATTTAATATTGAACAATATTTAGTTTATATTTATATAGTTAACAATGTGCTATTTAAAGATGCTTAATGCCTTTAAATACTTCCTGCCTCCTGTTGCTATCACAGCAATAACAACAATAAACTTCTTTGCAACTGTAGGCAAACAGTTTAACCAGAGAGCCGCATTTTGTCAAGCCTTCTTTTTAAAACGGACAGACAGACAGACAAAAGAAAATGAATCGTTTTTCAGGATGCAATTATGCGTTTTATTTATTTATTTTTATTTATTTTGCCTTAGCAAAACAGTGCATTAAAAACAATCAGACGAAGGGAAGTGAAAAGCAACAGGCAGCCTACCTCGTCAACTCTTCTTTCAGATGACCTGGATCCACTGGGAAAAATTTCACCATAAATTTGAAAAGAATGTCCTTAGGATCTTAAAACACAACATCTTCATAAGTTTGGTTTCAAAAGTCTGTCGGGAACATTTTCACACATCTTTTCATTCGAAAAGCGGCTCTTTTTTCGCTAAAGACACCCCCTCCCCAAGCCCAGCCATTCCCACCGGCCCCTGAGAAGGATCCCTCCTTCCCTGGTTCTTCCATTGCAGGGATCTCCAACCTTGGCAACTTTAAAGACTCGTGGACTTCAACTCCCAGAATTCTTCAGCCAGCATCAATGGACTTCAACTCCCAGAATTCCTTGCTGGCTTGGGAATTCTGGGAGTTGGAGTCCTCCCGTCTTCAAGTACCTGAGACTGAGAAACACTCGTGTTTCTGAAAACATACAGGTTTCTGAGGATTTTTTCACCCAGGACATTGCATTTTTCTATTTTTCCTCCCTGCCTTTTCTTGAACCCTTTGAGAGCAGCGGGAGGGGGGGGTCTCTGCAAAGAAATTTGCTTATCATCTGCCTTACAAAGTTCTCCAGTCCTAAAATCCACGGAAGGCAATACTCAGATGGGGATTTTATCCTCAGCTCTTAATACTCACAAAAGCCAAAAGTAAGACCCCCCTCCCCTGGTTTTCCACCTCCAGGTCAATGCCCATTAAGAAGTCCCCAAACTGGCAATGGAAACAATTCTTTCGGGCAATTAATTGACCCTCTACCATATTGTTTTCATGAGGGGTTCCTGGTGCTCTCTGAGCTTGGTTGTTTTCTTGCAGACATTTCATGACTCAACTAGGGAACGTCATCAGTGCATTAATGATGTTACCTAGTTTGGTAGTGAAATGTCTGCAAGAAAACCACCAAGCTCAGAGAGCACCAAGGACCTCACAGTCTTTTTCCTCCTCCTCCTCCTCTCTCTCTCTCTCTCTCTCTAACCCCCCCTTCCTTCTAGCACTGATGACGTTCCCTAGTTGGGTCATGCAATGTCTTTCAGAAAACCAGAGTGCTCTAAGGACCCTACAACCCTCCTCCTCCTCCTGCTGTCTGCAAGAAAACCACCAAGCTCAGAGCGCATCAAGGACCCCACAGTCCATCCTTCCTCTTCCTCCCCTCCTCCTCCTCTTTTCCACAAATCCCCCTCCCTTCTAAGGCTGATGATATTACCTAGTTGGGCACATGAAACCTCTGCAAAGAAACCAACCAAGCTCAGAGAGCACCAAGGACCCCCTCACTTCAACCCTGAGCTACAAATATTCTCCTTTATTGAGATGGTTTTCACTTGCACATTGGCGGCTGCTGAGTGTCATCAGGAGCCCCTCCTGCCCTACAAAGGGGTACACAGGCATCACCCCCTCAGCCAGCAGCAAGGAAAACTAGATGGGGAGTAGCTTCTTACCCTCCCTGCTTTCTACTGAGAGGCATAAAGGGGGCTGGGACCTCACACCCCCCCCCAGCCTCCATCTCTGCCTTCTCCAAGGTACTTACTTTTAATCTGCTTTGTGATGGGCTTGAGAAGTTCCAGCCAGGCCTGCAAAGAGAGAAAGGGCAGCCAACTGTAGGGAGGGACACTAGCAAATGGCCGGACGGAGGCCTGGTGAGGGTCTGTGGGAGATAAAGGGGTCAATTCGGGGCCCACTTAGCGGAAGACGCCCCTTTCATACAAGGAACAGAGCCAGGAGTTTCTCAGAATTTCTCTTCCAGAACCTTGACTGAGCCAATCGCACTCCCCTCCAACTGGCTTGGGCCCTTTGGGGAAGGGGAAGCCCATTGCAAGCCAGGAGATGCACCCCCAAGACCCCTTTAGCTTCTGCCCACTTCAGCAACATCCCCGGAGTTCAGCTTCTGACCCCTTGCAGAGGGGGATGGAAATGGGTGTGTCTAAAGCAAGCTTAATGCAATTTTAGCAGCCCCCCCCCTCCGCATCCTCTCACTCCCCACATGCTAGCCCCATGTGGCATCCTGACAGAAACAGCCCCCCAGAGGTTAGGGTCATTCCCCCCTCCTGAACTTACAGCATGCCCTGCAGGGCTCCAGAACTCCAGTCCAAAATATTCCTTTTCTGCCAGGTTCAAATGGTTGCAGCTGAGGTTAAATAATGTTTTCCCAGAGGACTTTTGCTAAAGGGCCAGAAAGAGAAGGAAGGAAGGAAGGAAGGAAGGAAGGAAGGAAGGAAGATATAATGTAGAGAGAGAGAGAGGCAGAGATAAACAGAGTTCTATGCCAAAGAAAAAGGCAGAAGCATCATGTCTCCTATTTCCACAGCCTCTGCTTTCTTCAGTTTGCTCAGGGTTGAGCCTGAGAAGGGTTGGAGTAAAAAGGGGGTGTCTCTTTTTTAGTACTTCCACCTCATTTCCTAGCACTACTGCACCTCCATAGTTCCAGTTATTAACCAAACTTAGCTCATGTTGAAAAGTCAAAGAAAGGCCAAACCACCTTAGGGCCAGGATGGAAGACCACAAGGTGACTCCACAGGGAAGGCCAAAAACGGCCCAGAAGGTGACGCCCAGAAAATGACACGAACATGGGTATGAAACCCTAGGAAAGGAATACAAACTCCTGGCAGATATCTCCTTCAAAAAGGTGGATCTTTATGGAGCTCTTCAAGATTTGTGGTGGAACAGAGACCATTCCCAAGTGACTTAATTGAGAGTGAGCTTATTATAGCATGAATTGTGTCTTTGAACTTGAGAGATACTTGCAAGAGTTGGATTTTTGAAACAAGCTTCAACCAGTTTTTGCCAGATGCCAAAAATGGACCAAGAAGTCTTGGTTAACTCAATTCTGCCACTCTCTATTCAGTCCTGACTTCTCAGTTGACAGGAGCCAGTGTGGGAAAGCCAGGGCAATCTTAATTAAGCAGAACAAACCAGTCAGTAATTAAGGCTAATTAAGCAGCAATAAGCTGGAAGAGTGATGAAGTTAAATACTTGATTGTTGCAGAGATTTTGAAATTTCAAGGTAATTTCAGAACTATAAACACTCCAATCCTTGATAAACCAGTGGTACCATCTTCCCAGCCCATTTTTCAGGCATGTTGCAGGTTCCAAAACTGCAAAGGTGGGAATTCTTAGGACATACCTGAAGTCCCTCAAATCATGGTAGGTTTTATTTAGGTACAAGAAATCCTGTTTATGCCAAAGTTGCATGCTTGCACACTTATTAAATTATATTGGCATCCCACTTTAATTAGTTGCATGCCACTCATTTCTGCTTCCAGATTTCAAATGGGAGAAAATATAAAAATTTTAAAAAATCCGAACTGTGTTAGGCCAATACTGTACAAAGATACTGTTTGGGGAAAGTATAAGTGATATATTCTACTGAAGAAGTTTGTTTCTAAAGATTGTGTACATTATACAAAATCGGTAACAAATATATATACTTTAAATTAAATATTTAAATCTATATTTAAGATATAGATGATAGATACAGATGATAAATATAGATGATAGATATAGATGATAGATATAGAAGATAGANAGATATAGATGATAGATAGATAGATCTCTGAGTGGAATCAAAATAGATTTACACATTTCTGTTGCACACTAGAACTAGAAATGGTGCTTTATCCTGAGCCAGACTCAGGAAACTAAGCCGTGGCATCTCTTGGAAGTTTCTGGCTGGACCGGGGTCGCTGGGCCAACTGCTCCTGGCATCCATCCAGAGGCACCTGTCCTCTGAGTTGGGCTGCCAGGGAAATTGAGGGGTTGCTGACACGCCGTGCATTGTGCTTGGTGCGAAAGCGCGCCTGCTAACATCTGACAGATAATCCCTCGTTGCAGTCACGGAGGCTTAAATTGCTACCCTGGTACCAAAGAGGCAACTAGGGAAATGACAGGGTAATCACTGCCTTTTCTGGAGGGGGGGGGGGGGAAAGNTGCTTTTTCTGGGGGGGGGGGGGGAGAAAGGCGTCCTATTTCCTTACAAACAGCTGAATGGCAACAGCAATTAAAGCAATTATCGCTGTTTATTCCTCCTGCTGCAGGATTTGGGAGCTCAAGAGAGATCAGCCAGGGACTTGGAAAGAAACAGCCTGAACTGAGGTGATGATGCTCCCGTGCCTGGGAACGATGCTCTTTTCAAGCTCTTTGAGATGCTTGCAACATCCAAGGTGTAGCAGGTGTCAGGTGAGGGTAAGCCCCCAAATCAGGAGGGGGTCTGGAAGCACCTTTTCTGATTAGCACACTTTACTCAAAGACAGGGAAGTGCCTAAACTGCAGCTGTTCGTCCTGATTATTTGCATCATCTGACCCGTGCATTCATGGTTGTGGCTCTTGGGTGTTCGGGAGGGGGGGAATTGCTCAACCTTGGCAGCTTGAAGATGGGAGGACTTCAACTCCCAGGATTCNATTCTCCAGCCAGCTGGCTGGAGAATCCTGGGAGTTGAAGTCCTCCCATCTTCAAGCTACTAAGGTTGAGGGACAGTGGCTGAGGAATCCTGGGAGTTGAAGTCCACCCAACTTCAACTCTAGCAGAGGACAACCTGCCCTTCTCTGGGTCTTTGGTTCCCTTCTTCTCCTGCAACATTAGGCTGTTTCTCCTGCCATTCGCTCCGAAGCTGCCTTCTTGCAAATTAGTCTTTGTATTTTGTGCACGAATCTTTGAAGGAGCCTAGATTTTCTCATAGGGTGATACATGAACCCCTTCATACCATTAAGGCAAGAAAGGGGCACTCTCCTCACTCTGCTTTTTGCTCTCTCCGGGCAGAATTTGTTAAAATCCCTTCTGTTTACTGACCTTGAAATCCACTTAAGAGGCTTCCAGCTCATCCCACTGGTTCTGTTATCAAGAGCCCGTTTAAAAGAATCCGTTGGAAAAGTCACCCTAGGCTATCTCTCTTTCTCTCCTTCTCTCTCTCTCCCTCTTTTTTTTTTTAATTCCTGGACATTATTGTGACTATTTGACATCAAATGCATCGCGTGCCTGGAAGGTATTCTGGAGGTTTTGAAAAGAACTAGCCCAACCCTGGGCTTTAATGGAGGTTATTTCTTGCAGCAACATGGCCTATAAAGCTAAGCCCGAGAAGCAAAGTGGCAGGAGGGTGAATTGGAAAGGAAGGAAGTGAAAAATGCTGAATCTGAAATTAAAATAGGGGGAAATTGATCCCACAAAAAGTAGGGTTTCATGATTACAAGCCAGAAATCCCAGTTTCAAGGTAGACTTAACGTAACTCTGCCTCTGAGCTTCCAAGGGCTTCTGAAGTATAAATCTTAAAATATTTGGCATCAAGAACAGCCTATCAAGATGAATATTAGATAGTTTTTAAAAAGCTAAATTATTTTGCACTTATGGTCCATTCTGTGTACTTTTAGAACTAAAACCATCAATATTGTTGTACTGTTCTTACTCAATGTTGCTTCTTTAAAACCAAAGACACATTCACATGGATGAAGCAAAAATTCAACTGCAGTTTGATTCCAAAACATATGTTTTTGTTGCCTGGAAGATTTCAGTTTGAAACAGACCCCTTTATCTTCTGATAGATATTTCTCTCTGCCAGAGAGCTTTCCGAAAGATCTGTCCTTTAGATAAAGGAATTGGATAATTCTACTTTTAAGTATAAGGCAAACACCATGTTTATAAAACGCAACAATGCTAATTTTACGATAAGTTGTCTCAATGATAACTATCATTTTGACTCACTACAATTCTGTGATTTTAGCTGTCACAAAACCTCTTTTTCGGCACCTGCATCTAATTCATTCTTTGGAACGATAACTTTTATAGAACAAATGATGCAGGAGCTAATGTATAAAATGACTATTTTTAAAATTCTTAACAATTTGGGGATTCCAATTCAAGATGGAGACTCAGTGGTAGACCCACAATCTTTAAACATTAAAATGACTTATTTATCATCCGATAAACCCATGATCCTTCTCAGAAAGGGTCTTGAATTCAAGGGATATTTAGAGGCAGGCAAAGTCCTTACTGTGAATTAGCAATTGTTCAAAATGTGGGGAGATGCAGGCATCTAATTAATTTTTTTTTAAAAAAAGCAGTACTGAAATCAAAACATCACCCAGCCCAAGAAGGTCAAACGAATTCCAGCAGGCAAAATAACAGACAAGAAGCAGCGAATATACTTACATCAACCACAAAGATTTTCTGAGAGTCATCCAGAAACTGGACTTTGAGATGAAGCATCCTTAGGTGAGTGGCTCAGCAGCCAGCGAGGATGAGGTTCTGTGCAATCGTGAAGGGAGGGAGGGCGTCCTCCAATTCATACAGGATTTTATTCTTGGTTGGAGAAGAACAGGAGCCTGGAGTGCAGACTCTTTGCAAAGGGGCAGAAGAGCATAAGACCAGAAGGGAAGATGGAGGAGATACGGCAACCATCACAAAACCGGAAAAGGTTTTCTTTTGTTCACGCCTTTTCCCTTGTTCACCTCTTTTCTAAGTTCCTCCTTGCAGAGGCTAAAATATTCTCCGCGGAACAAAGAAATAAGAGATTGTGTTGCGTGTTACCCAGAACCAAGTTTTCTCCAGAGCTGATCCATCAGTCCTCAAGATGGAAAGACAAGCAATGGCCTCGGACGGGAATGGCCTTCTCTCCATTTTTAAAGTTTAGAGCTGTGTTAGTTCAGAATTTGTAGGGTTTCTGCATCTGTCTTTTAAAAATATCCTTTTCCCTTGATGTTTAGGCCAGTGTGATCGAATAGGACAGGGCTGAGTGTAGGAATCCCTTTGGAGAACCATCTCTACATATCCAAATGGGTCCTTAGTAAGAGGGGAGTAATCTGCTTGCAAGTGGCAATTATAGAGAATTCGGTTTCCTTTCTCATTCGTTTTTGGGTCCCCCCCTTAAAAACCTTATCTCCAAATTGGACCTACCAATACCTGTGGCAACTCTAAAACGACCATAGAAATAATTGGGGTAACTGTCGGGACCCTGACAACCTGCAGCCCAACTGGTGGTTGGCATGGATCCACTCCACATACATGGATCTGTACGTGTTGCATTTCACTTCATGGTTTTAACAATTGTTGGGGGAGAAAGAATAAGGAATCTCGACACCCTGAGCTGTACACCATCTACAAAATCATGTACGCAGAAGGTCCAAGGATCTAGTACGGCTCTGAGATGTAACTCCTAAATTGAAAAGCTTTTCAAAATAATTTTGGATCACAGCCTGGCTGAACCTCAGCCTGCCGTGACTCCCTTCAACCTTATCAGGAGGATCTAAGCATCAAAATGATTCATTTGTACAAAGCAGTTCATTTTAGTGATCGTTTAAAGACTCTAAAGAAAAGTAACTTATGACCGTTTTCACACTTACACCATTTCAAACGTTGCAACATCCTCATAGTCACAGAATCAGAATTCAAACTCTTGGCAACTGACTCTTATTTATGACGGTTGGGGTGTCCCAGAGGAGTTATGTGGTGCCCTTTTGTGACCTTCTGACAAGCAGTCAAGCAGTCAGTGGCTAGGTAGCTTGTTTTCCTTTCTTTTCTTTTCTCTGATGTGACCAACGGCCATCATTGGCTTGGAAAGAGCACCATCTCCTGGTTGCCTGGAAATGCTAACTTTCCACTTCAATTGTATTTCACAACCATTGCATTGCACGTTGGCATGGCTAGTTGTACCCAACGGGCTTGGCATCCTGTTGTTGTTATATGCCAGGGAAAGGCAACCCTTGCTTGAGGAAAAGGATGGTTTGCAGAGCAAGGACCCAATCCATCCTGTGCCTGAAGGGCTTTTATTTTGATGTGGCTTTGTATACATCCAAGGAAAGTTTGGGAAAAAATCATTTCCCTGACCCTCATTTATTAATAGCACCAAGTTCACAGGGTTGACCCAGCTGGAGCGAGAAAAATTCCTGCTCCAGAGTGGACCACCAGACCTTCAGTATGCAGGAGATGCGGAGGAACATAAGTAGTGCTTTTCTTTCAAGGGCTGTTGAGCTGAAATCCCTTTTCCTGTCTTGTTTTTTATTACAACCACCACCCCACAGTGAAGTTGTTGGCCCTTGAGGAACAAACCATGGGGGACGTAAGAGCTGAAGGCCAAAAAGTCCATCAAGACCTCCCAGAAGAAGGCAAGGGCAAATCATGCCTGCGTTGTGGCACAGAGAGATGCTGGGTGGGGTCTCATTGTGGGAATTGACCTCCTCTCAAAGGTGTTTGATACCTTTGATCAGGGGTCTCCAAACTTGGCAACTTTTAAGACTTGTGGACCTCAACTCCCAGAATTCTCCAGCCAGCTATAAGTTTGGAGAACTCTGCCTTTGATAGTTCAGGTGGCAACATCTATTTGACTCTCTTCCTGTTCTGCTCCCTGGGGTAGAAGGATCCCCCTACCTCAGAGGTCTCCAAACTTGGCAACTTTTAAGAGTTGTGGACTTCAACTCCNACAAGTCTTAAAGTTGCCAAGTTTGGAGAAGACCTCTGCCTTTGAGAGTTCAGGTGGCAATATCTAATCAGCCTTGAGTGTCTTCAGAAGCTCAACAGGACCAGTTAGCACTTAGGAGGGGAGTTATTGGGGTCTGTTGGGGATTTGGGGTTATTGGTAAGACCAGGAACTAAAAAATAAAAATAAATTCACTAGCAAACTAAATCACGTCCTTATCATTGCCAAGAACTCTTCATGGATGTGCCCTTCAGGTCCAACTGGCAGGGTATTTGTTCTCTTTGCTCAGTCAGTTCTATGTGTGTCCCTCAATGGCATCAAAGCAGGGCATCTCTTGGAGGGACGGGCAGATTTCTGATGCCTTCTTCCTCACACACGGCTGAGCCCCGTTTCCTTCCGCTTCACCATCAGTAAACGCAGAGGGAGTTCCAGAATCCGGCCTTAACTCAGCCACGAAACTCAGGTGGGGCCCCTGCTATCCCACAGGGTGGCTGTGTGGACAAGCCGGATATACGCACAGAGCTTGTGTGTGGTCTGGAAGAAGAACTAGCTGAAGATGGGTTTTTTTGTAGAAGAAGCGATAAAGGAAATCACATTTCCGTTTCACGCTCAGGTTGCTCCCACTCTTCCTCGTCTCTGCAGATGTGGAGTTCACTTGGTGCAGAGGAGGAAGGCTTGCAAGCCAGTTGGTGCCATCTACAGAAGGCGTGCCACCCTGGGCCTTGCCCCCACCAGGGAGCAAAGGCGGTTGGTGCCCATTTCCTGGCAGGTTGGAGAGAAAGAGAGACCACAGATAGGCAGGAGCCAACTTAAGGAGGCTGCTTCTCTCCCTTGTAGCAACTCTGAACTTAGCTGAAAAACCACAGATGAGTCTTCCCCAAGCCATTCGTTGCCATGCCCCTCAAGACCCCTGCAGCCAGCCTTGGGGGAAGAAGTTTTGAGTGACCAAGAAGGGACACCACCACTTCAGAAGTAAAGAGCAGAAATAATAAGCATCCTCGGACATAATTAAAATGACAATCAGTCATGCAATTTGTAGAATTATTACATGTTTTAATAACGTCCCACCCAACATGTTAGAGAGCAAGAAGAAAAGGAGTATTATAATATTTGGGGCTTATTCTATCAATGGCTACATAGAAGAGTAAGAAATTGAACTATACTGCATTAGTAATGATATAATTATTTTTGAATAAGTTATATTATGAATATAATTTAGTAAGAATTGAGACTTGCTTTTAAAGATAGCCTGAAATTGAAATTAAAATTTCAATGATAGGATAATAATGATTCGATATGGAATGTTGATTAGAATATAATATGAATGTAAAGTCTGGAGAAAAGGGTTATAGATATTGTGCACATGAGATATGTACCAAACCGACACATTGTACAATTGAAAGAAGGTTTTGTTGCTGTTGTTTAGTCTGTTATAAAAATAAAAAAACTTAAAAAAAATGTCCCACCCTTCTGGTACATGAGAAATGACCCATGTGGTCCTTGTGTCCCAGAAGCAAAACTACAGGCTCGGATTGTCACAGCTGCCACAAATGGCAACAGCAGCTCAGTAGAGATTTTGTTGGTGATTCTAGGGAATTCCTGGTTGCTCTTTCAAAAGGATTATGGTTTGCTATAATCTGGGTTTTCACATTGGGTGGTAGCCATGAGATGAAGGCCTTGTCAGTTATGGTACAGTAGGTAGATTAAATCATCATCATCATAATCTTTTAACAACCCCATAATCCCTTGCGGGGTGGAGTCTGGGCAACAGAATNTGGAGCTAGCAGAGTGTTTACTGGCTGGATGCCTTTCTTGTCGCCAGGGCGGAGTTCTATTCAGCAGATATATTCTCATTGTGCCCAGGGAGAGAAATATCGGCCTCTGCTTAGTATCACTCATAACCTCCTGGTTGTGAGACGAGGGCTCCACCTCTAGGCCATCACACCACTCCTAGTGGGGAGATTAAATGGGATAATCCCATCCAAGTTCTATTGTTTTGAGATCTTTCCCCCTTCCCCCCATTTGTAGGTCTTTTTTCCTCATTTCACTCCTGAGAAACTCGGGTGGAGTACTTGCAATCTCATGACAATCTGTTGTGAAGCTAAGCCGGATGCATGCCCAGAGCTTGTGCTCGAAAGAAGAACAAGTTGGAGATGGGTGTGTGTGTGTGTGTGTTTTTAGAAGTGATAAAGGAAACGACATTTCCGTTTGGTGGTCGGCTCCATCCCTCCCTTCTTCATCGCTTGCAGATCTAGAGTGCAGATCATCCAGTCCCGCCCTGAGCTACTCAGTCCTTGATGACTTCTCCCCGAAGTGCAATGGTGGGGAGGGACTTTCTCAATTTCTCCAGCTGGTCCTCTCCCAACACAGCCTGGCTGAGCAAGACGGGCCAAGCTGCCCCCAGGCGCGTTGGAGATGCCCAACTGCTTTCCAACGTCCTGGTTGGCCGATGGTCCCCGTACGAATTCAGTGAGGAGGCCTGCGTGTTTTATGTCCTCCCCTAATCACAACGGAGGGATAAAGCTTGGCCATCAGGTCTACCTCTGTCTTGGGGGTGTGAGGAGAACCGGCCTAGTTGGGAAGCCTTACAAGGAAAGGCGGTCTAGATGGCAGAGTCCCTTCAGGATGAGGCTCAAACCACCCCCAAAACCATGTTTATTTCCACCCTCCTCTTCTTTCCAAGTTATTATAAGGCAACAGAAGGTTGTGGTATCATTCTCATGGGTCACATCCCCAAAATAGGGCCAGGGTAAGGAAGGGAACTGTACTGAGCGTACGAGAGTACCGAGCGTACGAGAGTTACAGTTGACTTGATTAACATTCAATCTAACTACTCCCAGAGTACTTCATCATCTTCCCCTAAAGTAAAAACTGGGGAGAACTTCTGAGGGCTTCCTACAACTCTAGAAGCTGAAACTGTGCAAGAGAGAGACTCAAGAGGTTGCAGTGTTAGCTGAAGGACAAGATGGGTGTGTTCCCCACACCCGTATTATGCTACACAGAAGCTAACCTGCATGACAGCGAAAGCCACAAAAACCACTCCAGCCCCGTAGCTAAATCAGGAAAGAGGAAACTGCTTTTGGTAATACAGGTATCTATTTTATTAAAAAAGTTACAAACAGCTGGACTGTAGGGCTGTCTTACAAAATAAGAATGAATGAAATTGGAAGGGCGAGGAGAGAAGGGGAAAAAAATGGCGGTTCACCTTTACAAAGCATTTGATCATCGTCCTGGTTTTGCAACTTGCCAAATTTTCCAGACTTTTTTTTTTTTACTTTTCCCCAAGAAAAGAGGTACAGTACATTTGATACACTGAATTAAATCGTGAGAACATTCAGCCAGAAGAGGGCTGGGGTGCCACATCCAGGAAGGGAATGCCACGTGCAGCCCTGGGAAGGGATCACTCCCAACAATGGCTGGGTTCGGGCACCTGGCTGGCCACCCCACCCTACCCCACCCACCAGAGCACCGTGTGGCTTCCCATTGTGCAATGTGGAGAAAGAGGCATTTGAAGCGGGGGGGGGGGGGGGGTTCCCCCAGAACCAAAAACCCCCCTCTTCCCCC
>AZIM01000293.1:654663-666151 GCA_000516915.1 Ophiophagus hannah
GGGGGGGAAACAGGCCTGCCTGTGATGTTTATTCACAGCAGGAGAGATTAGTTATGCAAGAAGCTACTTGAGGAAGGCCAAGGTATTCAAAAGAAAGGTGGCATTCTTGGCCGTCCACACTTCCCAATGAAATCCTTGCTGTTTCCCAATTAATTCAACTGGGAAACTGTCTCGGGTCCTCGACCCCTTAAGATTCTTGGAAGGCAGCGGGAGAAAGGAAGTCCGGCCCTTGGGAGAGGGCCTCCTCCCCACCCCCTCCTCCCTGGACACCTCTGGCTCAGGCAGCACCAGCAAACCGAAGGCTCACAGCAGGGAGGGAAGTCATGCACAGCTGCTGCTGTGGGCAAAAGCTGGGCAGAGAGCAGGCCCTTGGGAGAGTCACCCGGTGGCCCCGGAGGAGGGGGGGCCAACCCGCGCATCGAAAGGAGAGCCAAGAGGCCGAGCCAAGGCACCTACCTGTTGGGATAAAGGCAGGCTGTTGCAACTGCATGTTGGCAAGGGCCTGCTGGTAGTGAAAAACGCTTGGGCTGAAGACTGTGGTGGCACCGTTGTTTTTTTCAAGTGCTGGCCTCTTTGGTAAAGGTTGAAGGGCACCAGGTGGCAATGCCTGCAGAAAGGAAGGGCCGCAGCCAACGGAAAGAGGAGGGGGGAAAAAAGAAGAAGGGAAAACCAGGTTTAGTCGAAGCATGTCTGGACCAAGGGAGGCAGCGTCATCTTCAAATCACTTGCAACTGCTAAGAAATGGGAGCTGGGACAGAATTCACCCCTTGGCAGCCGGAAGAAGTGAAACTGTGCCAAGGCGAGGAATCGTCTTTGCCACAAATCTCACGACTGCTTTTAAAGCAAACTTAACTGCCAGGGCTCAGGTCTTCCCCAAAGGAGGTCTTTCAATTCTGAAAGGGTCGGGAAAGCAGGGGCATTCTGGGAGCTGAGGATCTCCTGTATCTGGGCCAGGGAAGGCTCAGTTAAGGGAAAGGAGCAAAGGTCCCAGAACTGAAGAAGGCTCCACTTGCCGCCTCCTCCTCCTCCTCCTTTCTTAAGCTTTGACAGTTAAGTGACTTTTAAACCCGCTGACATTTTTAACTTGGGTTTTTTTACACAAATTTTCAACCATCAAGGATGCCACTGGGATTCTCAGACTACAGCGGATAATAGTTCGATTTTCAAAGGAAAAAAAGGAGGAGGAAGGGAATTTTATTTTATTTTTTAAAAAAGGAGAGGAATCAAGAACAATTTTCACTTGCCCAAAAACAGTTGCAGAGGTGTGCAAGCGACAAGCGTGAAAGACACACACAGGGAACATTAACAGCTAAAGTCAGAGACATGGCTATTAGCAGGGGAAGATTAGCAGAAACAAGGGAGACGGGGGGGGGGTGTTAATGCCGAGACTGCTGGCTACAGGTGTCAGCCCCACCCCACTTCCTGGGCCAGCTTCTGCTTCTAGGGCTGGGGTGGTGCTGGGAGGACAGTGAGTGTAACACTGTGGGCAGCTGGCCTTTGCTTCCGTTCAATTCTCTTTTATTTATTTTATGGAGAGGATTTATATGGTTGCCCACTCACTCTCAGTGGCTCCAGGCAACTCACAAACCACACTTCCCCTATGGGGTACATCGGTAAGGTGCAGATGAAAGCAAGCCTTCCTCTCCTTGCCTGGGCAAAGAATTTGTGGGGTACACAGTCTGCAGGCATGTCTCCTTCTCACTCGGACACCAAATTGTGAAGGCGTCTGGGATAGCAACAAAACGGAACTTGGTGTGTGTGTGTGTGTGTGTGTGTGTGTGTGTGTGTGTAAGCCACAGCAGTAGAAGCAGCTTCTCTGCCCCACTTGAGTTCCTGAAGAACCACACAATTGGTAAGACTTGACTTTCTTCAATACAGGCAGAGATGGCTTTTATATTTGGGGGGGGGTGTTTCTTAAGAACTGGCCAAGGGACAAGGGAGTTCGGCAGAAGCAAAGCCAATCAAAAACGGCTATCCTGGGCTGAGAGGTTGAGTGAAGACAGGTGCACCCCAAAGGTAAGCAAACTCTTCACTTAAGCCAGGAGACTTCTAGCAAATGCTTGCCTGGATGTGAAATCTAGCTGACATCCACTACTCGGGGTATAAGGCAGTTCAGGGGTGAGCAGCTGCAGCCCCTTTACAACGGGTGGACTTCAACTCCCAGAATTCCCATGCTGCTGCTGTTGCCCACCCCTGAGCTAGTTGCTGCTCTATGATTTTGGGGATCGTAATTTTGCCCCAAGGGTTACTCAAATGCCATTCCCTTCATTTTTCTTTTCTTTCCTTTTTTGGGGGGGGGCACTCTCCCAGGCCACAGAACTCAAAAGCTGCCGAGTCCCTTCATGTTTTGTCATAAGGCACAGGGGTGTGTGTGTGTCTTTTAGTGGATCTGGTGACAGGATGAATTTGGCCCAAATTTGGCTCCTTTCATTGGGGTTTTCTGCCCCTGGGCTGGTTGGGAAACTTTCCAGCCAGCTCATCTTGTCTGGGAGGCCTGTGGCATCACAAGGGTGTTAATACTCACACCTGTGTCACCATCACTCTTGAATGGAGAAGGCGCTCACCTGCCATGGGGGTTTTTCACCCATTGCATCACACCCCCGCCCAGCCCCAAAACGTGCCTGAAGAACAGAGATGCATTCAAGGCCCTAAGCAAACCCCAGCCAGCCAGACTTCTTACCATATTATTTCCCCTCAACCCCACTGCATTTCATTCACTTCTAAATTCCTGTTTTTCCCCCATGAAGGGGAACTTATCTATCTCGAGCAAAAACAGGCAGCAAATTTACTGGATTTATTATTTGGGAAAACTGTCCATTTAATTCATTCCAAATTTAGGAAGGTTCACCCCAAACTCGCTTCAGGACCTGTGATAGGCAGAAGTCACACATTTTTACAACCCCCCTCTTCTTTCGGGTTTAATAAGTAGACCTATTATTTCTGTAACCAAAAAAGCAACCCAACCCATCTTCTTTCTTAGAAAACACCTTGAAAGCTAAGCACGGGGTATAGACTCCAGACCCCACCCTCACCCCACCCCCCTCCCCAGGGAAAACAGGCAAGGAAAAATGACCAATGGAAATGGAAAGAAAGGGGATGAACTTCAAAAGCTCAAGTGGGAAAGGATTCCCCCGTCCCGTCCACACACAAACTTTGGGAAGGAGGCTGCCCGTCACACGCAGGTCATGATCCACTCCCTGGGCAGAGATTCTCATCAGCCCAGTGGGTTTAAGAATTTAAAAGAGGGGGAAAAATTGAAGAAAATAATTTGAGCTGGGCTCTCAAAGAGCCGGTTAATGTCCCACCCAGATTACAACATGCAGACCCTGCTACTGCAGAGGGATACAGCTTTGCAGCCCCTTCCTGGCTAGCGTGCAGAGAGTGAACTGCCATCTGACTTTGTGCCCCTCCCCAAAGCCAAGATGAAGCTCTGAAAGAAGGTAAAGACCATTCCATCTTCAAAAGCCCCGGAACTGCCATTGTGCCCTTTGGCCTTCATTGCTTTTGGAATGCCACAAACCTCGTATTTACAAACAACTCTGTAGGTTGTCCGTGAGGGTCGATTTTATGATGTTTTTTGTGGTGGTTGTTAAGCCAACCAATGGGCTGCAAAGGGATGCAATTTTACTGCAAACCAGAAGGAAGTGCTGGTTTTGGGCAAAAACCATCATAAAACATGGCCGTGTGATGACAGGATGCTGCAAACTGACTTTAGATGTGGCCAATTATAAGCCAGACTAGGACGGGGGTCCCATTAAACCGTGAAAGTCAACCAGGAACCAAGAGTGGTTGCCTTTCCAAAGGAGGGAGCCTGGAGACCCCCTTTTCTTCATGTCCCTGAAGTGCCTCAAAGGATCCCACCCAGAAGCCTCCTGCCCTGTTTGGAAACAGACAGACTGAAAAAAGCTGCAATCAGAGATCCCTGCGAAGCTGCACCTGGACTTTTTAATTTTTTTTGGGGTGGGAGAGACACCTGCTAGTTCAAAAATGGATTTCCAATTCCAGCAGAGAGTGGTATTTGTTTGTTTCCTCCCCCCCCACTCAAAATCTTAGGGGGCTGCAAAAGAGTATGGACCAAAATGTCCGATTGGAAACATGCTGTTCCTCATGTGATGGGCAGTCCCTGGATACAACACCCGAAACAGAAAAGGAAAGGGGGGGAGAGACAGAGAGGGAAAGGGGAAAAAATGAATCATAAGGTATTCCATGCAATCTAAAGCAGGGGTCTCCAACCGTGCCCACTTTAAGACTTGTCGACTTCAACTCCCAGCAAAGCTGGCTGAGGNTTGAAGTCCACAAGTCTTAACGTGGCCAAGGTTGGAGACCCCTGATCTAAAGGATGGTTACATGCAAAGCTCCAAGTACCAGGTCAAAGTTTGCCTCCAGCGGTCGCTTCTGTGATCGGAGAGCTGGCTGAGTCTTAATTAGCAGGGCAGCGAGGACATGGTGGTATTGAGGAAGGGGGGGTTGAAGCACAACACAAAAACAAACAAAAAAAAAAACAGCAAGCAGAGATGTGTCAAAAAGGAGAGCAACGTTGTGGAGAAGGCGGAGAGAAAAAAAATAAAAATAAAATGAATGCGTTATCACAGTAATTTTTAAAAAAAAAACATAAAAAAAAAATCCAGACAACAAGGCATGCACCACAGAGAGGTCTGCAACAGTTAAAATGGACAAAGAACAGCTATGGGGACACACACACACACACACACACACACACACCGTCTCCCCTGGAAAGCTTGGGCAGAAGCCTTTTTCATCCCTGTTTTCACAAGTAATGCAGCAGGGGGAAGATTGGTAGGATCGGACACTTCACTCAGGGGAACCAAAGCAGCCCCCCCCCCAGCACAAGCTCCNGGGAACCAAAGCCGCCCCCCCCCCAGCACAAGCTCCGCCCCTTCCATGGTGCGCATGACATCACAGTGCATGTGGAAAAGGAGAGGCGGAGCTTCCGTCCTGAAGAAGCTTCCATTGCAAATAGCTCTGCATAAGGAGAGCCTTTCGCTGAAGGATTCACACCTGGGATCCCTGGCCTCTAAAGCTATTCTGCAAAATAGGCCCCGGGGTTTCTGATATAACGTCTCCGTAATGTGCAAAAAACCCCACACTTCCTGCTTCTCCATGCTCCCCCATCCCTTTCCAACCTTGGTAACCTTTAAGACCTGCGGGCTTCAACTCCCAGAATTCCCCAGCCAGCATAACTAGCTGGGGAATTCTGGGAGTTGAAGCCCACAGAACTTAAAGTAGTCAAGGTTGGGCACTCCTGGTTTAAACATTTCTTTGATTATTAAAAAAAATCTCCATTTTTAAAATACACACGAGGGAATAAAGATTTAGATTGTGTGAAAGTGTGCTCCCAATTTGCCTAGCTGCCCTTTGAGGATGGCTTCTGGTTTTTAGGGCTGAATTCTTGGTGCTCATCAGAAAGCCTACTCAGAAGTAAGTCCCACTGTTTTCAGTGAGGCTCACTTCTGTGTAAGCAAGCAATTGGAAGGCGTGTGGCCAAACCGAGGGAGTATCTGTGAAAACAGTGATGCGCTGGGTGTGTGAAATATGAATAAGTAGCATAGGGCTTGTCCAGAAAGGGGGAGATTAGTATATATTTGAAATCCCAAGATTTCTTCTCAACTTAAGAGGGAACTGTCTATTCTCAAAGAATTTTGAGACAACCTCCAGGAATTCTGGATGTCTTTCCAACCACACCGCCTGCCTTCCTTCAAGATGACCAACACAAGGGCAATCCAAGAAAGGGTCCCATCTAAATACGTGAAACCGACTTTCCTTGAGTCTTTTTCATGCCATGACTTGGGTAGAGACAAGGTGGAAAGACCCCTGGGCAGAGACCTGCCTCCTGTTCTTTTCAGCTCTTGACTTCTTCCTGATCCCTGATTTATAGAACACCACTTGCTTACAGCTCCTGAAACGAATCAGAGCTGCCTTTGGAAAAATCTCTCCGTGAATGTTCCTTTCTCTGTCTCTCCATTTTGCCCATCGATCAATCAACCGGTCGGCCCATCAACCAACCAGTTACTGTGCCACCTTAAAAGGTGCAACGGAAGGCAGGCTTTGCCCTTCATCAGCAGCTGCGTTTGAAAATTCTCCCAGAAGTGAAACCGAGACTTGGGGAGAGGGTGGGGTGGGGAGTGAATGAATATTACAAGACAGTTTGGATGACCCAGCTCTGAAAACAAGCAATCGGCAAAATGTTTTAAGGCTGGGTGGCGGTTTAAAATGGCACACTGCTAATGAAGTGTATTCTGACAAGGGACAGCATGAATTCAGCATGAACCGGGGTGACATGGGGAGACAAATGTTACAGGGAGCATGTCAGGAATCAGCCCTGATCAACAAAGAACATGTGAGCTGATTCTTCCAAAAGCCGATGAGAAGCTTGGCCATCAAGGTGTTCTCTTTTAGTGACAAGACCCACCCTAAGCCCAGAGTGGATGCTTGGCATCTTAATGTCTATGGAGATTCTCAGTCCTCCAGGCCATGGATGCCCCAAAGGTGGTTTTCAAGAGGCAACTGGACTTCCTTTGTTTTTCCTTTGAAGACGCTTCCCTTGTCATCCCAGAAGCTTTTTCTGTTCTAGTGAATGGTGAGGGATGGAATATAAATCCTTCCATTCCCCACTGTTCAGTCAGAACAGAAGAAGCTTCTTGGATGGCAAGTGAAAAGTCTTCAACGAAAAACAAAGGAAGTCCAGGTACCTCTTGAAAAAGCACCTTTGGGATGATTGGCAGCTTAATGTGGAACTGAATGATACAGGTATGGATACAACAGCATAAATTGGCTTTGTAAAGGCCAGGTTGGATCTTAAATAGAAAATTCTCCATGGCTCTTTCTTGTAAAAGAAAGAAAGAAAGAAAGAAAGANAAAGAAAGAAAGAAAGAAAGAAAGGGGTTTCTGATACAGAAACAACAGGATTTGCTTTATGGGTTCTGAAAACTGTGGGGCTTCCTTCTAAATGAGCATCTCAGGGCTGAACAGGTGATTGTGGGAGGGTCTGTTAAAAGGGGGCACCCCCTGAACCCACCCCCGTCCCCTCTTGGTGGGGCAACACAACATTCAGCCAAGTTGTCGCCAGAGGCGGCTCTCTTACCATTGCGGTTGCAGCTGTTTGATTCACCTGGTGCTGAGCTGCCTTGATTTTAGCTTGCAAATGCGCAGGGGGGTGAAAGTACTTGCATTTCTCCCTGGAGCATCGGCCTTTGATGTAATCCATGCACACCGTGACCGTGTTCTCGTTCGTGTCAATCATGGCAATATCGATCGGGTGAGCGTAGCGGCAGTCGTTCTCGCCCCGCGTGCAATTTCCACGCTGAAATTCTCGGCACACCTGGAAAGGCAGAGGAGGTGGGATTCAAAGAGGGACAATATATCCTGCTGGCCCACACGCAGCTCTTGAGGCGATCGCTCTGCCAGGTTTGTCTGAGTAAGAAGAAGGGTGGCCGTATCAATTTGCAAGATAGAAAGAGAAACAGCAAGAGTGTGTGGAAATGGCCTTGGGAGACAGAAGGGGCGATATTTGGGTAAGAGGCAGCTGAACCTGCAGGCAGAATGGGGGCATGGCAATCATCTCAGCAGGGAAACCTTCTGAAGTTTTTGGAACTGTAAGGTGAAGAGGGAAGATATGTCCTTTCAGATTGCACAATTCTATTAATGTAACCCTACAATAAAATTATACTTAGTCCTCCTGGGTGTGCTTCTCGTTCCCCACAGGGCTGACGGAAACAGCAATCTGCACCCAAATTCTCCTATTGATTCCTTCACGAAATAAGGCAACGGAAGCCAAGCCAAGGCAAATACCTCCAATTTATCTGTCCTCATGAGTTTCTGCCCCGCGGAGCCACCGGGTACGGAAACCGCGGGGTTGCTGGACACCAGGACGGGCGTGTTTGGTAAGAGCTCTGCAGGCACCAAGCCCATCCCTGGAGAAACGTGGCTTAAGTAGGGGCTGAACGCCATGGTGGGGCTGGTTGCAAGCGAAGGAGTCACAGGAAACGTTGTCTGTTGGGGAAGAGCAAGCAAAAGGCAGGCTGTCATCAGGGGAACAGAGTTGGAAAGGACCTTGTAGGTCATCTAGCCCAACCCCCTGCCCCAGCAAGTCCAACCCCCTGCCCAATCACTGAACAGACAGCCATCTATCAATATTCATCTATGGGCCTCCAACATCCACTCCTTCCCTGATCTTTAGAAGGGCTGACGCACCATGCTGCGTTCGAAAGATACACCCAAGACATTTGGGGGCGGGGGGATTTGATTTCTCCGCCTGCTCTTAAGGAGGCCACAGATTGGAAATGTGGACAGGACACAGAAAATTAACATCTAAGCCTACGAAGTCAAGAAGGTTAGGGTCTCTTGAACAAAATCTGCCAAGGATCTTGTGGTGCTCCAAGGACCGCCTGGTTGATGAGGGCATAAGCTTTGGTGGACTATGCGCAGCTTCCAATGCATGGGCCGTTGTCCTGAAATAACCTGGATGGGTAGGTGGAGAACGGAGCACGATAACCTTAGGTCTCTTCGCTTAAAGTGCCAATTTTGAATGCTGATGTTGGGGAGTTTGGGGGAAGGTCAGGGATTCTGCTGACGTTCCACCCGCTCCAATGCATTTTCCCACCTTGAAGTCACCGACACAATTTTTCGAGCTGGTGCTGAGAACTCCCTGATAGATGCAACCTGTGCGGTCCAGCGGTGTCACCTTGCTTCATCTTCACCTTGCTGGAAACGCGGCCCTACCTTACCTCTAACCTTTCTAGCCCAAAAAGCCCCCCACCCCAAGCCAGACCTTATTGAGAGAATGACTCCCTGTCACTTACGATCGGCTGCAGCTGGGCTCCAGGGACCATGAACTGCATTTGCTGTGCAAACATGGCAGCGGCTGTCTTTTGCTGGATCAGGTTGTTGCGCCCGTTGATTTCAAGTTGTGTTTTTAAGTGTGGTGGAGGGTGAAGGTATTTGCAGTTTTCTCGAGTGCAGCGACCCTAAGGGGTTTGGGGCAGGGGAGGGGGGGGAAAGTACATCTTCAGAAGCAGAATCCCTGAGACCAGGATAAAAATGGATTATTCAGCGCCTGGAGGGAGAACCGAGTGTCTCCCATGTTTACTTTTCATTTTTAGACACGATATCAGCACAGAAAATACATGACAGGATGCAACTGTTTTTAAATTTATTTTTTTAAAAAACCAACTAGTGTATTTAACAAACAAAAATTAAAAACACTCCAACAGTGAGGATGTAATAAAAAAGTATGTATAGTAGTAATAAAAATAAACTAAAACTTTAAGTAGTAACGTACAATTTGAGCGTGCTATTCTGTAAAAATAAAATTAGCTATCCAGGGCTACAAACCCTGTGATTATATCCTTACTGGCTTACTCTGCCAGGTTCCATTATCCAACTGAAATCATAACAGACAATCATCTGCCACACAACATCCCAGACTTAACAAATGTTGATAAGAAAGACCAAGAAGTCTGGATAGGGGATATTGGGGTTCCTAAAAACAGCAGAAGAGAAGAGGAAGAACGGGAGAAAATCACAAAATACAAAGATCTGCAAACAGAAGGAGAATGTCTGTGGCAAAAGAAAACAAAGATAGTACCAACAGGAATAGGCACCCGGGGTGCAATCCCAAAACATCTGGAGCATCAATGGCATTGACAAAAACACAAAACCAGTCAATTGCAGAAGGCAGCTTTACTTGGGAGAGCTTACATCCACCTCTGCCTGTCCCAGGTACTTGGAAAGGACTTGATAGGTGGACAAAAATAGAATTCAGTCTGAACATCTGGCTGACTGGACAACCAGCCATGATAATACTAGCAGTATGCCTCTCATGAACTTCAACTCCCAGAATTCCTCACGTCAGCCATGGTGACCAGCGAATTCTGGGAGTTGGTCCACACATCTTCAATTGGTCAAGGCTGAGCTTATGGACACCTCAGCCCTGCACAAAGGTAGTAAGGCTTCCCAGCCAAATTTAGAATAAACCCTCTTGGGGAGGAGGCAGGTTAGATGTGTGTGAAAATACGCTATCAACTTCTCAAGCGACTGAGTTCCTAGGCCAAGATTTTACTGGGAACATGCATGCATTGTTTTAATTGGCAATTATGCAGAACATTCAATCAGCTTGGCGGTTTGGAGGGGAGAGGGCAGGATGCATCAAGGACTGAGGGGGGAGGGGAGATTTTAGCTTCCAGAGGGCAGGCCCCTTCCTTAAAATCAGCATGCTGAAAGTTGTTAATAAGTCCTAAGAAAAAGCATGTGTGTGTGTGTGTGTGTGTGTGTGTGTTGCTTGTGTTTTGCTTGGTTTCCTTTAACCCAATTCTTGTTTTTTTATTAATAGAGAGTACACAGTGTAATGGTTAGAGTCCTACACAAGGACTGGGAAAAAGTGGAGGAAGGAATATTATATAGGTCATGAAAGCTCAAATAGACTTTCCCCCAGAAATCTGGAAGCCATCAGGGAAGAATTCTAACTACTACTGTGTATCAAACACGAGCCCTATTTATAGTGAAATTAAGATTTGCTTGAACGATGCAACAAGTTAAATGCTCCTGCCTTTGGGAAGGGCCCTCAGACGGCCTGGCTTCCACCTGACTCTTGTTTTGATAGCAGAAATATCTGCTGATATCACGGTGCAATAAAACAAATAATTCCAAGTGCTCCTTTCTGGTCAGCTTCAAAAACATGCGATCTGCTCCTCTTTTAGCGCATCGTGAGACATCCATTAAAATAAGGCTGCCTCACCTCCCATTACCCGTCCGATCACAGCTCTGCAGGTTAATTTCGTGCAGCTGAGCCAGGGCTGTCCAGGTAGCAAAGAGTTCAACTATTGGGGTCCTCAGGGGTCTGCCTATGGGGTCATCTTGGCAACAGGGCTGGCCACATGTTCTGCCCCCCCCCCCTATAAAATCGGAAGGGTAACATGCCTATAGCTCCGAGTGTTCTTCCTACAAATACTAACCAGGCATTTGCCGTAAACTCTGGTTCACCTCTTGGGGACCACCATGTTTGGTTAGAGGCTGCCCCCTCTTGTGATGGACGCCTTGGAGGGTACTTAAATCCCACTCTGGGCCAGGGTTGGCTGCAGTGGAGACTTCAACGTGAGGTAAGGCCGTCCTTTCTGCAAGCCTCCTACACCAGGGGTCTCCAGCCCTGGCCACTTTAAGACTTGTGGACTTCANGTCCACAAGTCTTAAAGTGGCCAAGGCTGGAGAGCCCTGTCCTACACAGCCTCTCAATCAGTAGTGGTATGCTACCGGTTCGGCCTGGTCTGAGCGAACTGGTAGCTCCGAGGATCATCTGGGAGCAAACCAGTTTGCTCTGACGATCAGCTGCTGGGCCCTGGCTCTATACTGACCATTATTCCTGCTTTTCAACCTCAGAAGCACACGCTTGCACCGAAGTGGTAGGAAAAAGTTTTGAAACCCACCACTGCTCTCAACTGTAGCGGGAGAAGGGTTGCCCCCCCCCCCCCCCCCC
>AZIM01000293.1:677015-687041 GCA_000516915.1 Ophiophagus hannah
ATTCCCAGGGGGGGGGGGGAAGAACGGCCACAGATTAGAGCTGGACAAAAACAAACAAACAAAAGAATTGGGTGGGGAAGCTATGATGCCAACAAAGACAAAGGAAAAGGCAAATGGCCCCACAGGGGTGGGGGGGAGCTGCTGCTTGCTTCTGCAACCTTCTCTGTTGAAGGAGAGCCCTGGCATAAAGCCTCCAATAGCCATTATGCCAGCCGTCCTCCGTTTCACACTTAACGCCTCCCCGCTGAAGCAGAGGCGAAGTTTCAGGAGAAGCCACGAGGTCTTTCCTTCATCAAATGGCATTTTCCCCCCACTCCCGCCCCTTTCCTGGAAAAACCAGCACAAGGGCAGGCTGAAATTTCAGCCGTGTCCAGGAGAGAAGGGACTTGTTTCTTTTCTTGTTAAAAAAAAGAAGAAAAAAGCTAACTCTTGGAACAGCTGGATTTTTGCAGAAACCACCCCTCCTCCAGCTGTGTGTGTGTGTGTGTGTGTGTGTGTGTGTGTGTGTATTTCCCATACAACCATGAATTCAGGTTCTTCTCTCAATGCAACCAACACAACTTTGGAGAGCAGAAACAGCACTGTCCCCTGCCCCAAGCAGAGGACTTCAGAAAAGCCGGGCTGAACTGTCCCAAGGACCGATCTGTCTCCCCAGAGATGAATAGCACCATCCCGATGTGCAGAAATCCCAGGCTTGGTGATCCTGGCTGGAAGCGAGTCCCACATACACCCACTATTCTTCCTTGCCAAATGTCTCTTGGAGGCCCATCAAGATTAGCCCTATCTCTGCCTTTTGTTCCTGGCATCCGGCGGCGTTCAACAGCAGCAGCAGCCTGATCTGTTTCCGAATCACGACTGAGCACAACTTAACAGGAGGCCTGGTGGACATGGCCAAAGGTGACCCTTGGTTTAGGGGTGTCTTCCCCCTCTTTTGGGAATGAGGAGACCATCAGCACAGCCCACCCTTGGAGTCTTTTGGAATCTGATGGATCACTGGATGCTCCGGAGCAGGGGTCTCCAACCTTGGCCACTTTAAGGCTTGTGGACTTCAGCTCCCAGTGTTCCTCAGCCAGCTTTGCTTTTGAAGTCCACAAGCCTTAAAGTGGCCAAGGTTGGAGACCCCTGCTCCGGAGCAATTCCCAGAAGGGCGAGATGTTTACATTGTTGGACAAACAGAGCAGAAGACGGACATGCCTACCCCGAGGGTCCTATTCCAGGTGCTGGAGCCCTAGTTTCTCCCAGAACCTCTGGGGAGCTCAGGACAGTGAGAAGCCAAAAGACAGCTGGGAAGTTCAGTGTGGTGCCAGTCAGATGCCCATCCGTGCTGACAGCAATGCCCGCAAAGACAGCTTGTAACCTCCACTGCCTTCTCAAGTTGCCCGCCACACCACCAGATTCCAACTGGTCAAAGACTTACTGTTATCTGCTCCCCACAGCCACCGTTTATACTGACCTTCCCAGAGACTTGCTGGGATAAGACGGTGAGAATCTTTGGAGACAAAATGGCTGATCTGGCCAGAGGAAGCAACCCATCTGGTGTGCCTCATGTACCCTTTCAAGATATGGAGCAAATGCTTGCAATTGTCTGGCCTATCCTACAGCCTTACAGCCCTTTCCTCACCTTGGCTCATTGCAGCAACCTAAGGTTGGGGACTGGATGAAGTCCATGGAGGCATGAATCCATCTGGGTGATGGAGTGATAGCACCAGCCTTAAAGAAGATAATAACCTTTTGACGGAATCCTCACCGGATCCAGAGGACCATGCCAATTACTGCCCGATCCTAAACACTCCGTTTTGGGATGGTGGGTTGGGGAGAGAAGGTGAGTCTATGCAGCTGGCAAATGTTCTTGAGGACATAAGGTTATCCTGGCCCTTTTCGGTCTAGGTCAGGGGTCAGCAACCTTAAACACAACACTCACACTCAACAAAAGAGAAGAGCCAGCCACAAACAAAGGTCAAGGTCCTAACCGGAACCATAGAGCCTCCTCCTAGCGCGGCTTCCTTTTTCCTCTGCCGACCGAAGTCCGGTTCCTCCACCATAGAGTCCCATCCTAGCGCAGCATCTTTTTTCCTCTACTTGTCCTAACCGAAAGCCCTATGAATTGTGAAGCCAACCGGGATCCGCAGCAGAAGGATGAAAGAGCCACATGTGGCTCCAGAGCCGCGGGTTGCTGATGCCTGGTCTAGGTTCAGACCTGGTTTGGAGAGACACTCAGTCATAGTCAACCCATCTGATAGATGCTCTCTTGTGGGAGAGGGACATTAACACACGATTCATCACCTTGAAGGCTCTGGCACTACTTCTTCCCATCCACTACGTGAGGAGAGGGGTGGAGAGTTGGGAAAAAAGTGGGCGCAGCTCGGCAAACAAGCCACAACAGGCTGTCATATGGGTTGGAATGAGGAGGAATTCTTCTAGGAATCACACCCATTTAAAGCCAAGCAAAAGAACTGGGCAGCTTTTGACTGAGAGAAGGCTTCTCGGCTGAATCAGAGTTCATGGTTGAAGGTCCTCTCCCAGCCTTCTACAAAATCCACCAGGCCCTTTTACAACTCCTAGGATTCCCAGCTAGCGACTTCAGCTCAGGACGATGGGTGCTGTCACTTCCAAGTCATCCAGAGGAACTCAAGCCAAGGACTTTAGCTCTAGAGGGCTTGCTGCTAAAATATTTAAGAAACCCATTGAGCATTAATTGCTCAATGACATCAGGATCTCAACATGGGCTTTGCTGCATGCCACCCAATTCACATGATGGTAAAAGAGAAAGGAAGGGAGGCCCATCCAGATGTGCAAGTTTCTGTCGGTACAGCTGTTCTAGGTCTAGAACACTCTACAGCAGAGGTCTCCAAACTTGGCAACTTTAAGACGTGTGGACTTCAACTCCCAGCTATGCTGTCTGGAGAATTCTGGGAGTTGAANGCTGGAGAATTGTGGGAGTTGAAGTCCACAGGTCTTAAAGTTGCCATGTTTGGGGACCCCTGTCCTACAGATAGACCTCGACTTACCACAGTTCATTGAGTGACCGTTCAAAGTTACAACGGCCCTGGAAAAGGTAAATTATGACCGCTTTTCACACTTATGACTGTTGACGCATTCCCATGGGGCACGTGATCAAAATTCAGGCACTTGGCAACTGGCTCGTATTTATGACGGCTGCAGTGTCCCGGAGGGGGTCATGTGGTCCCCTTTTGCGACCTTCTGACAAGCAAAGTCGATGGGGAAACCAGACCCGTTTAACAACCATGAGACCAACTTAATGACTGCAGTGATTCACTTAACAAAGGTGGCAAGAACGGTTGAAAAACGGAGCAAATTTCACTGAAACAGGTGCCTGTCTCACTGAGCAAGAGAAATTTTGGCTCAACGCTGTCTGCCTTCGTGGTCTGGGCTACCTTACCAGGCTGACACCAATTTTGAACGATGTGCTTCCTTCTCCTTATTAAGATTTTTAAAAATGTGAAGGAGAGGGAGGGGCTGTCTGACTCTGTTTTCATAAATCACATTTTTGGCTGGGTTCGAGACACATTTACTTGACTGTTGCCTTGGCAGCAGATTTTTCTTCTGTCCTTCAAGGCCATCTCCACATTCCCTGCCTGCTCCAACCGACCTCACAGGACTAACGGGGAGGGGAAAGCCTAAGTCACATCCCTTGTGCTCCACCATTCAGGAGGTCAACAAAGGAAGGGTAATTAAAAAAAAGTTGACTGAACAATGAGGACATTGTGCCAAGTTAACCTTTCTTTCCCTCTCGGTCTCAAGATTAACCTCCTACGTTTTGAGGAATCTCCCCCGAGAGAGGATGAAGTGCAGGAATGATGCTGTGTTTTGGCAAATCTAAGCCGCTGGCATGCAGGGCAACCGGGAGCTTTGGTCAGTGCCCAGCCATTGGGGGACAAAGAGAGATCATCAAGTAGGAGGAACTGGAGGAAGCGGTAACAACCCCCTTTCCCTCTCCTCATTTCTAGAAAACACATTCCAACTTAAAACCGAAGGAGCCACTCAATTAACACAAGGACTTCACAAGGTGGATAGACACTTCAAATTCTTCTCCGTGAACATTCTGAACCTGAAGTTTACTTAATTTAAAACGTAAAGCTTGGCAACCTGTGAAAAAGAAAAATGCTCTTGGTTGTTCAACCTATCCCTGCCCCAAAGGTGCCTGAAAGGAAGGTTCAAAGGCATGGACCGGGCAGCAGGGTAGTCAACTCTAGAGCGACGGCCTCGCTCATGGCCACAAGCCTCGTCCCGCTTGGATTACGGCGATGAGCTTTACATGGAGCTGCCCTTGAAGAGTACTCAGAAGTTACAACTGGTCCAGAATGCAGCCATGTTGTTGTTTTAGGGTTGTTTTTTATACAGGCAGTCCTCGACTTACAACAGTTCATTTAGGGACTATGCGAAGTTATGACAACGGCACTGAAAAATTTATGACTGTTTTTCACACTTATGACCGTTGCAGCATCCCCACAGCCACGTGATCAAAATTCAGCCACTTAGCAACCGTCTCATATTTACAGCGGTCACAGTGTCCCGGGGTTACATGATCCCCTTTTGTGATCCTTCTGACAAGCAAAGTCAACGTGGAAGCCAGATTCCCTTAACAGCCGTTTTCCTAACTTTTAACAACTGCAGTGATTCGCCTAACAAGCAAGTGGCAAGAAAGTTCGTAAAATGGGGCAAAATTCACTTAACAAATGTCTCACTTAACAGCAGACATTAGGGACTCAATTGCGGTCGTAAGTAAAAGGACTTCCTGTAGTAACTGGTCTTACTGTGATTGTGGCAGTCCAGAGTTCTTTGAGATGGGTAGCCCTATAAATCTTTAAAATGAATTATTTAAATCATTTGAAATCTGGGGATCAGCTGGGTCGGGAGACCTCAACAAATGTGCATCTGGTAAAATGAAACTGCCAGTGACTGTTGACTTTTCACCGGTTTAAAAATTGTGGCCTCTCTGGTTGCAAGATGCCATTCAGCCTGCCGTGACTTCTGCCTGACAATCGTGCCCAGCCTGGCCAAGCGTTTCGTCCACAAGGAGGAAGCGCTGCCCTAAGGACCCTTTTCGTGGCTGGCACAGCCACGGGGACACAGCCACAGGGACAAACATTTCAATACAGCACATTCCTGGCCTGTTGTGAAGTGGCATGCAAGAACCCTGCTGGAAAATAAAAAGAAACCACACAATGCCCTGAAGTCAGTTTGTTTAGAAGCTGACCTGACTTTAATTCTGAGCCACCGTCTGCCTTGAATGAAGCAAACCCACAATCTGCTGAAACAAAACAAAATGCTGGCATTCCCTGCGCCTGGCTGCTTAAGAAAAAGAGGATCAATTCCCATCCGTGCATATAACCATAAATTATGGGCAAGAATTCCCAGCCTCAGATCCGTGACCACCAGGGTAACCACCAAAATACTCATAATAATTGAAAAATTAAAAGTTCAACCCAATCCTCAACAATCTTGCAACATTCCAAACCGCACCCCCCCAAATGTCACGATTTTGCAACTTGGGGCCATTGGTAATAGATAATTAAATATTTTTGAATGTAGAGGTCCCCCAGAGGCCATCCAGACAAGTCATGTTTGCCCCACTGCCAGAAACAAAGTTGCACAAGGGAGTGGTGTTCTTCTTCCCACAGACCTCAGCCCAACTCTAACCAAGGAACATTTTTCTACCCCCCCCCCCCCCCCGGCCATNNNCCCCCCCCCCCCCCAGGGCACATTTCAAATTCTGAAGGCGATTCCTGGCCCACCAAACTCAGCAGCCTGGTGTGCTCATCATGAAGGAAGAACTACGGCCTGGTCATTAAGAGGAAAGCAATCCCCCAGTAACATAAACAGAGAAACAATCACCGGACAACGGAATATTCAGCAGAACAAAAATGGCCCCAATTACGACCGGTTTTTAAAAGCTCCAAAAAACAAGAACTTGGGAGCAGGCAGTCCCGAGTGGTAGAGCTGCAAGCCAGAGGCGGGCAGCAGCCAACCCAAACTTCCATCCTGCCGGAAATGCCACAATTGCGACACTTGTTTATGACCACAGCGTTGCGAACATTGTGAACATCAGAAAGCCGAAAACAGTTGGGGGGGGGGGNNNTGGGTGGGGGGGGGGAGAGAGACACAAAAGGTTCCCAGCAAAGACAGAGAAAGGACAGATGTTGGGCACCCCACGCCTGTCCCAGCCAGGAGAAAGTTGAGCTCTGGGAATGGGCACAGCCCTTGGGGGAGGGGGGAGGGTTTGAACTGGCATCCCCGATTCAATTCCCAGAAGGCCGAATGAAATTTTTTTAGGCAACTCTATCTACCCAGCCCTAGGACAGAATGTCTTGTTCAAGAGCCAAAGGTTGTTTTTTATTTTTCCCTCTTGCAAAATAGCATTATTGCTATAAATTAAGGTTTGCTGGATGTAGGTGGACCTATAACAATAGCAGGACAATATCCCCCAAAATGTGGCCGAGGCCTTTCAGCCTCCAACCCTTTTTTGATCAGCTCATTTGCTTATCGCTTCCTCTCCCGAAATGCAGACTTTTCCTTATCAGATGAAATCCAAACATTTGTTTTTCACGCAGCTTTCGGAAAGCTTGCTAATGACATTTTACAGGCCCATAAAAATAATGGGAAGGGGGAAAAATATTTCTGAGCACTGAAAAATGCTGGAACGGAGCTTGGAAAAATGCCTTTGGGATGGGATTTCTGGCCTAGGTGTAGATGAGGCAGAAAGGGGAAGAAAAATACGAGGATCTTTCTGCATCAAAACTCCTATGCTGAGGAATCTCTATATGGGGCTTGCAGTGATTCACGCGACTGCTTCTGCAGCAATAGAATAACAAGAGTTGGAAGGGACCTCAGAGGTCTTCTTGCCCAACCCTCTACTCAAGCAGGAGATCCTATACCATTTCAGACAAGTGACTGTCTCTTTTTAAAAACTTCCAGTGTTGGAGCACCCACAANNNCTGGAGGCAAGTTGTTCCACTGATTATTTGTTCTAACTGTCAGAAAATTTCTCCTTAATTCTGGTCTCTTAAGAGTATGAAAATTGAGTAGTCTCGCGTCCAGAAAGCATTCAATCCATCGCCTGATATACAATACTATATCTTGGGGCATTTTTTGCTCTAGTTTTGTTTGTTTTTATATTTAGGTCCTGCTGCCCTTGGAGAGAACTACAGAAGTGGGTCCAGAATTTGACGGGGTTTCTCTCCAGTGGCATTTACAATGTGCAAGTTTCATGCTGTAGAGAAAACACGGCAGGGTAAAAGGGAAGAAACGTATTTATTCCTAGCCAATTTCTCCAGTATACTAAACACAATTTGTTCTTATGCAACGGCTGCCTTGTGCAGCTGCCAAGGTTACTGAGACCTTGCTTGATCTGCTGCAGGAGACACAGTGCACAAGTTCTGACTTGTGTGCAGGGATGTATTTTTCCATGTGTTTTCTCCAACCGTGTAGAATTCCCACTTAGACCATGAATTCAGTGAGGATCCTGTATGCGGAGCTGGAGGCAGGAAGAAGAACAGTGCAGGAAAATGGGGAGGACACGAAACAGTGGAGGAGGCCAAGATGCAACTCGGAGTTTGCAAGATGCCAGCTAGATGCATACTGCTGCCCTGTCTTCCAGTGCATTACCACTTTATATGACCCTAAGCATCTAAAATTAAGCCAACAAAAAAGTCTGAGAGTTTGCTGAGATCTTCCCATCTACATTCCAGTGGGAAATCCTACCTCAAAATTCCCTTTGGAGCCTGCATAAATCAGCTTTTCCCCAAGGCCAGGAATCCTAATCTTGCTAGGAAGGAATAGTAAACAGCCCTTTCCCACCTTCCGCTATGCCTGTTTCCAGCCTTCCAAACCCTTAAAACTTGGCTGGAGGGCTCCCACTTCAGATAAAGTTGGAGAAGATCAAAGTTCTTCCTTTAAGAAAAAAACATGTTTAAAAATCTTAAAAACCGGAGATACAGAATATGGGTTTTCTGCTTTAAAAATCTTATATGAATGGATACTTTTAAAAAAAATCACAAGGGCTCATTCCCATTCTTCTGGAAGCAGCCAGGTTGGGGAAGTGAGTGTGGTGGCTCATCATTTCCGGAATCCTATTTTCTAAAAGGGGAACCTGATTTTAGCTGCTTCATCATGGCTAACGAGCTCTGCAAGGATCTCTTTTCCCACCTCATGGACAAACTTTTTCATTTTGTTTTTAAAGCCATCCCCATTTTGGGTTTATTTGCAGAAGCACTTGGACTTTTGGACACTCCCCTTGTAGCACTGCTTGCTATTCAAATTCTCCCCTAGATTTCAAAGAAAATTTTAACAACCCAGTGTTTTTCAACCTTGGCAACTTTAAGGTATATGGACTTCAACTCCCAGGATTCAACTTTTGGAAGTTGAAGTCCATACACCTTAAAGTTGCCAAGATTGAAAAATGCTGGTTTAAACTATCTTCCCTGATTTAAAAGAACCAATTGAGATTCTGCACTTAATTGGCCCTTCTTTCAGACCATGTGCTCCATATATGTTTTATGTTTAGTTATTGACTTCTGGAAATATCGTCCTTGAAAAACATACCTGGGGCAGAAGTGACAGAGGAACGTGGGGTGTGGTTTTCATTCACCCAGAGTCACAAAACTGTGGCCCCAAAGGGAAATTTGAAATTCCTTTGATCTTCTGAGCTGTAAGCAAGACAAGGCAGCCAATATGGATCTTTAACAAACTGGGATTAAACAACCTGGGCCTATTGCACCAAGACTTGTTATGGGTATGGATGGATGAATGAATGTTTGCAGAAACTAGTAAATACATTTGGACTGCACAAATGTTCCCCCCCACCCCCCCAAAAAACCTCAGACTTGGTATTTTATAAGACTCTCCTACTATTGAAAGTTGAAATCTACTTTTTTCTATCAAGAATTATATTTTTATTCAAGTATACCTGATTCAGAGCTATGATTGGGGGATGTACCCACCGTGCATATTTTCTACTGCCCTATTCATCCAAGCCTCACATGCAAAAATAAAAAATACAAAACTGAAAACGAAAACGAATCCTCAAGGATTCTTTCACCCAGGCCTGCACCCAAGCCCATGTGATTCCACATGACTGAATACAAATTGTTCTACTCTGCGCTTTGCACAATTCCTGTCGTCCAACAGCAAGGGCGTTTCAAAGAAGAAAGGGGAAAAATGGGGGGGGGGGGGGAAAACTTTGGGCCATAAATAGCGAGTCAACATTTTTTTTGCCCAATTAAAGTTGGAGGCTATCTATTTTTTTTTAAAAGAAAAGTTTAGTAGTAGTAAGGAACATACTGTACCGAATGGTCAGATTTATGCTAGCTGAACAGAAGAACATTCACAGAACGGCTACATGGAAAAACACATCGACTTCTCATCCAAACAGACTGTGAACAGGAAGTTAAAAGAGAGGGAGGGAGGGAGGGAGAGAGAAGGAAGAAATTAAGCAGCTCCACTCTTGCATGTTGCAAACAAGTTCACCAAACCAGCATTTCCTGTCACTAGCTGCATTTGTTCCCCACGGTGTAGAGATGCTGTAGAGAAGCTGCCGCATTTGGTGTCTGTGTGTGCATATTAATTCTTCTTTTTAATTGTCCAAATGCAGGAAAATCGCAGGAGGAATTCGACTTTGGCTTCTCTTATAGAAGGGACACAGCGAATCGCTTTCCAAGCAGTGGCAGAAAGTGGGGGGAAGAGAAGGGAGGCTTGCAAACCCACCCTCCTCCCAGGCCCCACAACTGCTTGTGCCAACGGTGTGACTCCACACTCCCTGCCAGACTTCCACTCAGGAAAACAAAAGCATGGAGGAGAGCTAGATTGGGGGCCTCCCTGGGAAGGCTTTCTCCGACTCACAAACTTTATCAAAAGGCACGGGCACTTTCCGTAACACCTGCAAGTCAGAAAAGATGCTCCCAAGTCCCCTGGGTTTTTCGGCACAGAGGAAGAAGCTTCTTCCAGTGGCAGATCTGCCTGGAGCATTGGTGGCATGGACCCAGGAAAGAAAGAAAGAAAGAAAGAAAG
>AZIM01000293.1:735653-749016 GCA_000516915.1 Ophiophagus hannah
TCAAGAAGAGACTGGACTGCCATCTGTCTGTCAGAAATGGGGTAGGGTCTCCTGCTTGGGCAGGGGGCTGGACTAGATGACCCACAAGGTCCCTTCCAACTCTAAATCTGTAAATCTATAAGTAGTCCTTGACTTATATTCTTTTAGCGATTGTTTGAAGTTACGACAACCCTGAAAAAAGTGACTTACAACCGTTTTTCACACTTAGGAGAATTGCAGCCTCCCCACCGTCACGTGATCCCAATTCAGACGCTCGGCCACTGACTCGTATTTATGATGGTCGCAGTGTGTCACGTGGTCCCCTTTCACAACCTCCTGGCAAGCAAGGCCAATGGGGGAAGCCAGATTCACTTAACAACCATGTCACTAACAGGGATTCACTCAACAACTGAGACCAGAGAGGTCGTAAGATGGGGCAAAACTCACTTAACGACTGCCTCTCTCAGTCACAGCTATTTGGGCCTCCATTGTGGTTGTATATTGAGAATTACCTGTATATATCTGGGTACTTACAGACAATCCTCGACAACCATTTGTTTAGAGACCGACTGCGGCCATAAGACAAGGACCAGCTGCACTGAAACGGATTCCTCCTAATGTTTTGTCCCAGCTTGGGGGAAACAATGATCTGGCTTTTCGGTCTGTTTAGCTGCGCGTTGATTAATAATGCAAAATATTAAGAATGCAAAGAACAGTAGTTGGATTACACCCAGCCTCCATCTGCCTCCAATTACCAGGAAGCAGAAAAGAACATTGTGATGGAGAGGCTCTCGCTGGCGTTTGACCCTTCGCAGCCCAAAGGGAGAAGTTCCTCCAACCAGCAGTTCCACCGGCTTTGAGTTGGCCGGGAAAGAGCTAAGAAACGTCTCCTGGCCAGTGGCCCAAAGCTACAGCAGCCAGGCAATTATTCTGGCGCTCACGGAAACGGAGCAAAATCCGAACCCGGATCACAGATAACTCCAAAGATGGTTTTGCTAAACCATAAATGATGACACCAAGAGCAGCCGAGACGACAGCGAGAGGTCCCAAAGAGGGTTTAGCCTGTCCATCTGGCCTGGTCCTAGGGCTCCAAATATTAAGTGCGCAGCCATGTCTGGCCCTGAAGTCCAGGAGGCTCGTTGTGCAATTTACGCAAATGTTAAAAAATGACTTCAAGATGGAAGCGGCTTGATAGCAGGAGGAACTTTTCGTCAATAAAGGAGAACATTTGTAGCTCACGGTTGAAATGAGGGGTCCTTGGTGCTCTCTGAGCTNCCCAACTAAGTAACATCATCAGTGTTAGAAGGATTTGTGGAGAGGAGGAAGAGGAGGAGGAAGAGGAAGAGGAAGAGACGGCTGTGGGGCCCTTGGTGCTCTCTGAGCTTGACTGTTTTCTCACAGACATTTCATTACCCAACTAGGTAACATCATCAGTGTAGCATCGAGTGGGGTTTGCTCTCCGTTTATACTCTAGGGGAGGATTCTGGGAATAGAAGTCCACCCACCTTCAAGTGGCCAAGGTTGGGAAACACTATCCTAGGGGAAGCCAGTAGAATATAAACAGAGAGTAATACTGATGATGTTACCTAGTCTGGGTAAGGAAAGGTCTGCAAGAAAACAACCCAGCTCAGAGAGCACCAAGGCCTTTTCATCTCATGCATATGAATGGGCCAAAGCACTGACTTCAAGAGAACTTTAGGCTGATCTAAGAGGGAGATAAATCTGGGTTTTAAGCAAGGAGGCCCCGATAAACAGGAGTATTTGAAGGTTGAAAGAAACAGGCCAGTATCTTTTAAATCCAAAGGATTATTCTTTGTAGCTTTTAAGGATTACTGACAGGTTGATTTTATCACTCCCTTCTTGTTCAGGACGTGAATTTACATCTCGGTCTACTCCTCAGCAGAGGAGAAGGAAGACCCTTTATTTTTCTATTTTTAAAAAATGAGAAACTTCCCTCCATTGTTTAAGGAACAGATTGCTTTTGTTTGCCCTCCCAGAAAAAAAAGAAAAGTAGTCAATTAGCTAAACGTTTTCTGGTGGTTGAAAAAGAGACACAAGTTTGCGGGTTAAAATCAATGGCGGACGGATTTCGGTGCCAGAAACACATCTGTAATCAGAAACAGTTTTTTACCCATAAAGGATGCTGGGACCTCTCCTGCGAAATTTAATTTGCTTCCGAGGCTACAGACTGCTGTTTGCAAAAATTCTTTGGAGGTACATTTTTCTTCAACCTGGCTCATAACAACCGTGTTGAATTACACTCTCGTTCCCAGTCAGATTTCCAATGAAGGAACTCAAGAGTTGTGCAATTTACACAAACTCAAGACACTCCAGAAATACTAGGGGCCAGCCTACTTGGAGCAGAGTTCCCTCCAGGGTCCAAAAACAAGGGCTAAGAATGAAAGACCGGATACAACATCCCTTCCTGTGTTGAGGTTTGCAAGATCGTTTCTCTTCACCGTTGAAAAGAATCCAAAGGATAGGTGCTAAACAAGGTGTGGGCAGACAGGTGACCAGCAGCTGTGCTGAAGGAGCCCCTAGTTCAGTGGTGGGATTCAAATAATTTAACTACTGGTTCTGTTTCCCCTAATGAGTTCTTCCAACAACCAGTTCACCAAACTGCTCAAAAAGTTAACAACTGGTTCTATTGAACCGGTGTGAACCGGTTGAATCCCACCACTGCCCTAGTTATGATTCAAGTCAACCTACTGACAACACCAGCCCTAAAACCAAAGTCTTTGTTTTATGTTTGTTCTTCTTTTCTCAAGAACTTCCCCCCGCAATTACAGAAAAAAATACCTTCCAAAACATATTCTCCCTTCCTCCTTATTTCTAAAGGATGGGCCATCTCTACTAAAATGAAAACTGCCTTGGCCTGTGCATATATCATCTGCAAATAGGATCTGCTGGTTTTCCTTCATTAAGGTCTTCAATTAAATGCATGCAAATTAAAGTAAATGAGCCAACATTTGTGGGGGGTTTTTTTGTTTTTTTTTTAAGAAAAGCAACGCTCCTAACTTTGCATATTGCATTCTGCAGAGAGAGCAGCATTTTGAAAGCATACACTATACAGCCAGCCAGGAAGGTAGAGATAACCAAAATGAAGCCAATTTCTTTTCCTGTCAAACAATTCTTATTTTTCCCCCCTTCAAAGGTACAGCTTCATGCATAAGAATATGCAGTACCCTACCAAGTTCATTCTCAGCTCATCTTGCCAAGCATTTACACTAGCAGGTAGAAGCATCTGGTAGGCTGTGTCGGGACTGGGAAGCTAAGCAGCATTTGCCTCAGTTCCTCCTTGGATGGGAGATCAAGGAGGATCAATCCAAATAAAATGTGAGAAGATGTCAGTGGAAATCCACGTCTATATTGTGGCCACAAGAACCGCCGAGACCTCTCTGGAGAGTCCATCAGCAGCTTGAGCTCAACCTGAGGACATTTCTATGTTTACCTGCCAGAAGATAATTTAATTAGACCGGGAATCAGATCCTCAAAGGCGCAGAAGTTTATTAAAAAAAAAAAAAAGCTAGTCACAGTAGTTCTGCTTGACAAGAGCGATTTACGTATGAATCAGTACTTGGACTAATTCATTATTCAGAAGGCTTGTTATTCACAGCCTACAACAGCTTGGTAAATTATTTATACCCAGCCATCCCTTGTCTATGCGTGTTTTTCTCCCTTAAGAAAAGAAAAACATTTATAATGTTTCTCGCGGGGAGATGTTCCAGTCAGAGGTGGGATGTTGATGAAGCTGAGGGGGTTCTTGTGGTTTGCTCCTTGCAGTTAGCTCTGTTTTTCTTTCCATCCAACTAGTGATGGACTTCCCAATACACAAGCAACACCATAAATGTGCAGGATTTCCATGCTTCTCGGTTACCATGACCATGGAAGCCCAATCTATGTTGAGGACATACTCAGGGTTGCTTGACACCTTAGAGGAGTCAGGATTTGTTCTACCATCTGCATTTCCTTCTCCTGAAACCCATGATTTCCTCCACAGGTGGCCATATTTGAACCAGCAGGACACAACAAGGTCTACTGTCAACTCGTAAAGCATTCCTGGCCTGCTCTTGAGTTGCCACAGGCAGGAAGGGGGGAGAACTGATGGAGAAGCTTGGTTGCTATGACCAGAAGCACATTCCATGCATACCTTTCTCCAGATTGTATCCCAGGTTACTAGAGCCAGCCGGAGAGGTGTGTTTTCTACAGCCCGCGAAAGTGCTCCATTGGAGAATGTGATTTATGACACACCATGGGAAGAGGGGGGAAACAGGGTCATAGGTGACCAGTAAATTACATGGGGCAGAGTCAACTGCACTTGGGAATCAGGAGGCTGTGAGTTCAATCCTAGGTAGAGACAGCTATTTCTCTCTCTGGACACACTGAGAATATATCTGCTGAAAAAACAACTCAGCCCTGGCGACAGGAATGGCATCCGGCCAGTAAAACACTCAGCTCCATTCNNTTGCCCAGACTCCACCCTGCAAGGGATTGTAGGGTCATTAAAAGAAGATGATGATGAAAGTGGACAGTGGGTGGGGATCTGAGTCATTAATTGCATAAACTTTTGAGTACATCTGAGGAGCAGATGGGTTTCCTGGGGAAGCAGGTATGAAACAAGTAGGGATACCTCAAAATCCACCAGAGATGCCCTTTCTAGGCTCCCCAATACTGGACCTTTTGCTCTTCTTGTAGAAAAGTGTTGCCTCCTGGACCCTTCATTGCTTGTACTTCATGAACTAAGAAGCTTCTTCTGGCCTTAATTAATGGCTGGACAAGAAACCCTTGAAAGCTATAATTGCTCTAGAAGTTTATGGTTACGACGTAATAAATGGGAGGCGATATCAATAACGATTATTGAACTGTTTGCATTGGCCAATGCTGACAATTATGCCAGCACAGCATGTGAAGGGGATACAACACAAGAGCCATCAAACCCTAGTCAATTTTTTTAGGGGTGATAAATAAATCCAACCATCACAACACACGGTCTCCATAAAAACTGTCTCCTTCCTGCTCTGAGCCAACCTTAAGCCCTAGAGCAAGGGTCCCCAAACTTGGCAACTTTTAAGACTTGTGGAGTTCAATTCCCAGAATTGTGCAGTTCAATTCCCAGCTGGCTGGAGAATTCTGGGACTTGAAGTCCACAAGTCTTAAAATTGCCAAGTTTGGAGACCTCTGCCCTAGAGTCACTTTGGGTAATGAGATGGGCTGCATATAAATTTCATAAATAAATAAAATAAAAAGGGCCAGGTGTCTGATATCATGAAGAACAATCCAGGTACCTTCCAGATGTTGGGCTACACCCTCATCCTTCCTACACCCTCATCCTTCCTACTGGTAGTAGCAAACACTGCCGGATCTGGCAGTTAAGATGGCCAACAGAAGGAGCTTCTTGGTTGTCACTACCTTAGGGAATGAAGACCCACCTAACCCAACTTGACACCTTCTCTAAATGATTGGAATACAATGCAAGTCAAATTTTCCAACTGAGGTGGACCCATCTGCCAGGGGATTCCACAAACCAAAGTCCCATTAATTCTGCAGGACAGCCATTTCTTCAAATCACAGCCTGAAGTGTTACAGGCTGGCCCTTTCTCACTAGGGTGATGTTATTCGGGATTGATTGAATCGTTACATGCGATCAAATCGGTGTCAACTCTTAGGATAGGTCTTTTTTCCAGGAGGTTCTTTCCCCAACATGGTTCTTCAGATCTTCGCCAGCACCAGAGTCCTTCCATTTTACCACTAGTTGCTTCTTCTCCTCTTTCCTTCCACCTTTCCTGCCGTTGGAGCCTTCTCCAGAAAACTAGGTCTTCAAATCACATCTCCAAAGTTTTATTGTCTTAGCCTCCTCATTTGTGCCTCCAAAGTAAGAGCTCCAGATTGACTAACTTCAAGGATCTATTCTCTGTTTCTTGTACTGACAACCCCTCCCAACTCGGTGTTGCTCTTATCACACCTGCTCAGCGTTCTTCCTCTAGGACTTTTCTCTTCTCTCTTTGCAATGCCACTGCTCGCTCCCCCCCTTCCTTTTCACACCTGGAGCTCTATGTAGCAGAGAGCCCTTACAATGAGCATCCAGCCAACTCTCCTTTGTGTGCACGCATGCAAGCACACTCACGGGCTGCCTCTCCATCCTCCTCCTCCTCCTCCTCCTCACCAAACTGGTGAGATCGGCAGGTGGGTTTGCGATCTTCCCTATTATTTCAGCAGACAATGCCGACGGCTGGCCCTTGCACAAGCTCTAACTGTCACCTCTCCAAGTGGGCGGCTGGCATCCCCTCCAATGACAACGCCGCGCCTGCCAAATGGTGCTCAAAGCGGCACCGCAAATATGAAGGCTCCCCACATGGAAACAGAAGGAGGGCAACACAGTTGTCGATTCATGCCAATCACAACTCCTTCCCTCCCGCATCCTCAGGGGTGGCGGGTGGGGAAGAAAAGTGGGTTGGAGCCTGTCTTTTGCTGAGAAACAAGCCCTCCACCTTTTAAGATGTACGTTGCGGCGCTTTGAAGGCGAGGATGGAAAAAGACAGGGGGGGGGCCGCGAAAGGCAGGAAGGCTATGCATTAAAATAATAGGATTAATGCGCCCCTGTTACTGAATGGAATAAAAAAATTAATTAATCCAGAGGGAAGAGAGTAAAGGGTTGTAGGAACTCAAGCAGTGGGCAGCAACGGAAGGCCAGTGTCGCGCAACATGGAGAGAAATCCTGAAATGGCAACAGAGCATCTCCAGTTAGGGATCTATCACATTCAGGGACATTTCTCCAATGCGCAGGCAAAACTGCAGCACGTAGAAAAATTGCACAGAAGGGAAAGGATGTACATCCTCTGCCACCCACCCAGACACACCCCCTCGAGAACAAAAGAGGGCCAAGCAGAAGACACGTGGAGTCACCAACATGGTGGTGAAGACTTTGGGATACCACCAACCTTACTCTGTCCCCTGCTTTGCAACTCTCCGATGTTTCTGTGACGGTTCTGTGCGCCCATCAGGGGCCAAAAACAGTGACAAGCAGGGCCTTCCCTCTTGGTTTCGACTCAATGGTTGTGTTTTTCGCAAGCACCCGCCTTTCCCTTTCTAGGCACTTAGCTGCATCCTTGACAGTCAGCAACTAACCTTGTCAGGGAAGGGGGTCACGTTCTTCATCGAGGAGGAGAAGGACAGGAGAGAATAGGCAGGGAAGTGACAAGTTTGACACCTGTCGGATGCCTGATGCTCCGTTCCTTTCCTCTCTGATGGCTATCAGAGACTCTAACGGGGGTTTTTCAACACCCAGCCATGCAAACGATGCCTCTCGATTGCAGCCAGGAAAGACGAGCCGTCCAAAGGATGGAGCCGGCAGCTTCCTCCAACCGTGACCTAGGATTCCCTGGACAATCTGATTTCGGAGCGGAGCTGGGCCCGGCCAGAGAGATGCTTCCCATTGTGCCTCGTGCATAATTAATGCGGTGATTGTTTTTCAAGGAAGCCGAAACTGAGACAGGCTTGTTGCTGAAAGGTGGGAGGCAGGAAAGGACCTCCGGGTGGAGACCTTTGTTCCAGCACAAACGTGCTCTTCAACGGTGAAAAGAGCATGTTGTACATCAGGGGGTCAGCAACCTTCAACACACAAAGAGCCATTTGGACCCATTTCCCACAGAAAAGAAAACCCCGGGAGCCACAAAACCTGGGTGGGTGTGGCCAACTCAACATCACTCCTACTCAGTCGCATGACACACCTACCCAGGTTTTGTGGCTCCCAGTGTTTTTGGTGGGAAATGGGTCTCTCTCCCTCCATCCCTCCCTCTCATTTCTGTTTTTTGTGTTTTACCTTCTCAGGCCTGGCAAGGAGTGACTGGGAGGGGAAGGCGAGGGGCGGGGCCAGCCAGAGGTGAGATCAGCCAACAGGGAGCCACAGCAGAGGGCCCAAAGAGCCGCATGTGGCTCCAGAGCCACAGGTTGCTGACACCCATTCTACATCAAAGTGATTAGGGGAAGGGGGTCCAACCTTAGCAACTTGAAGACTTGTGGNGACTTCAACTCCCAAAATTCCCCAGCCAGTGCTGGCTGGGGAATTCTGGGAGCTGAAGTCCACAGGTCTTCAAGTTGCCATGGGTGGACACCCTTGAATTAGAGGGCAAGACAAGCAGCCTCATGGAGATTGGGGTTTTGTCAGCCACAAAATTGAATTTTTTGATCCTGGGAATCGAGAGATGATTTTTTTTTCCCCCTCCTTTCCAAATCAAAATCTCAGCCTCCTTCAAACAAAGGAAATATATTTGAATTATGCAGGTTGCATTTTGGGGCGTTTCAGGTCTCTGATCCTTACAAACCATCTCATCTTCTAAATCTCATCTATCTATCCAAATTCTTCGACCCTCCCTCGCCTCTTTCAAATATTGTTTGGAAGCTTCAGCGTCTTTTTAAAATTAGAACGCCTTGGCCCAAACGGTTCTCCTAAAATATACCAGTTCTCACCATTTGCATAATTTAAAGATGCAGCATCTGTGCTCCTACACTGCAGTATTGGATTTCCCCCCTCCCCCCTTTGTTCTTTAATTGATTTTCCTTCATTATGAACAGAAAGTGGCTGGTTGGGGCGCTTCACCGTACAAAAAATATACTTGATATCCAAAAAAATTTGGAAACATATCTGACCCCTCTTAAAGAGATCTATGGCATTTTTCTAGAATTACCTTTTTAAACCAAAGTGGGTATTGTCCCCTCCCCTCCTTTCCCTTCCTTCCTTCCTTCCTTCCTTCCTTCCTTCCTTCTTCTTTCTTCCTTCTTTCTTTCTTTCTTTCTTTTTCTTTTTCTTTCTCTTTTTCTTTCAAAAACTTTGTGAGAATCTATTCTTTTTAGCATGTGCCACACTTGAAAAAGGTTACAGTGGCCTTCGCAAATACCACTTCCTTTGCATCACACACAGGGCTAATGAGTAGCCATACACAGGTACTTTCTACTCCATCTTTACTTTTGGAAAACACACCTCTGGTTGTCTTTCCTTCTTAAGTAGTTTATTCACATAGTTTTAGATTATTTCCTGACAAGCACCACCCTGGGTGAATCCAGATGTAACAACTGATGGGCTTCTTCTGGAGGAAGTTTGAGGAGATCCATGAGGAGGCTGTCCTCAACTACTCAGGATTGAAGTCAGCCAGATTGTAAATATCTACTTAATAATTCTCAACCTTGGCAACTTGAAGATCTGTGGATTCCAACTCCCAGAATTTCCAAGCTGGCCATGTTGGGAGTTGAAGTCCACAGATCTTCAAGTTGCCAAGGTGGAGAAAGACTGATCTACGGTACAAATCAAATATATTGGAGTCCAAAAGAATGGTAGATCAGGACTCAGCCACTTTGCTATGATAGTCTGCACACACCTTTCTACTTCTCTACTTCTTTGCTTTTTAGCAAAACCCAGCTGAGTAGTCCTTCCATGCTTTGTATCTCAAAGGTATCAAATTAAACCCTTCATGCCAGCATTTTTAAAGTGCCACAATGGGCAAGATGTTTGCCATATATCCTTCTTCAGCACTACCTATCACAACAATTGACAAAATGGAGCACCCACAATGGCACAATCAGGCGAACGCTGACGTCACAGACTTTGATTCCCACGTCTGATGCAAATTCAGGAGTCCTAGCATTCGAATAATGAGATTGTCATGCATGTATTATCTCTGTCCACCTCCCTTCAAGGATGCCACTGTCAATCATGGGATGTCCTTTTCAGTCTACTGCCCTTACAGTACTGAATTCTATACAACAAGTTTATAAATAACTTAAATAAGTCAACAGTGAAACAGCCACATTTCTAAGGACATGGCGAAGAATCTCAGAATTGTTGCTGATCACAACCGGGTATGGGATAGTGATGCAAAACGATGGGAACAACAGTTGCAGTCATAACAACGGAGTTTGCAAACCAGTGAAAATCATAGGTCCACTAAATTCTTCACTAACAACAGGAAGGGCAAGGAAGATCTTGGATCAGGTTAAGCAGCCATGTTCCTTAGCTATTACAGACCAAAAAACCCTAAACCACTAGATGTGTGTTACAGTCCCACATTACGTACACCCCTCACAGGTTTCTCCATATTTACTCACCAAGACCTGTTTCCAATTTATGTCCTTTGAAACCCTACATATTTATGACATTTATTCTCTCCACCTTTGGGCCTCTTTCACTTGTTGCTCAAGAGTTCACCAGGAGAACAAACACTGCTGAGAAAAATCTTCAGCAAGGCAGGAAAGAAATCAATGCGAAATCAACTATGATTAATGCTGGTTTGACCATTTTTCCACATTAATCACATTCCTGGGCTCTGGAGCGTGCAAAGCGGAAAAGTCTATACTCATAAAGAGTGTAATTGGGAACATTCTTTCTCCTTACTCCGAGTTGGGGAGGCAGTGGGTGGTAGAGCAGCTCGGAATTACAAAGCCGTGGAATCGTCTGTGTTGAACAAATATGGACTTCTTGGCCCCAAAGTTGGATGCGCATTGAAAAAGACACAAACGCAAGGAGAACTCATGAGGAGCTGCCCTTCATTCAAACTTGAAACAGCTGCTTCTCCAGCTACAGTTCTGTGGCAGGACTTAAATTGCAGCCCAGCTGTATAACAGACACCCAAGGATATTGCTGACTCGCAATCGCGCCCTCCCTATTGTCCAGAAAGTTATCACAAGAATACCAAGGACAACTGTGTCTTAATGTCACAACAACCTACCTCCAAGGAAGGCGGCCCCTTGGCTCTTTGCAGGCACAGTATGGAGTGACCCTGAGGATAATGGAACATTCTGCCTGATTTGGGATTTAATCTAATGTCCCCTCTGGACAGAAGTGTATAAACATTTCTGGGAAGAAATTGATATATATATTCACAAGATATATATATATATTGCTTATATTCCTGGGAATGAAAGGATTTCTATATTCTGAGCAGGCTGAAAGAGAAGCCAGGCTTCAATGCTGAATAGTCTGCAATCAATACTTAGGAAGAGAATGAAGAATTTCCCCTTTAAACCTCCCCTCCTTTTTCCCCCCTTGTTCTTTGTGTTTTATACTTTTCTGAAATTCGATAAAGTTATAGGGGAAAAAAACAACTACCAGGGAAAAAACAGAGTTGTGTCTCTAAGGAGACTGTGGTGGGGAAGGTAGTTCTGTATGGTTCCTCGCTGAACATGATGGAAGATAGAGTTTTAATACTCCTAGGATGCTACAAGTTGGTGATTCAGGCAGGATGGCTAGAGTTCAACCTTCAGGACTGGCTGTCTAATATTAGGAGGGTCAACTTCCAGTTGGATCTTGTGAGAAAAAGGGGGCTGGTGGAAACAAGGCAGGCAAAAAATCCACCAGGAGATTGTCTTTGGCGCCATCGTCATCCTCATCCTCATCCTCCTCCTCCTCATGCCATACAGGAATATTTAAAAAAACAGGAATACAGCTATTAAATTCACCCAAAGAAAAAGCTACACAACAAACAGAACATTTTGATGAATTTCACAGGATCTGAAGAAAGAACCCAAAGTCTCTATTTCTAAATAGGGCAAATGAAATCCTACAGAGACATCCACACATTTTCATTCCAGGGTCAGTTTTCAGTTCACCCAGAGATAGGAAAACCACAATGTTAGCCAATCATCTTCTCTTAAACCCAAGGGCTCCAAAACCCAACCTCTCCACAATTTCACAGAAACCCCCAATGCACCAACAATTTCCCATTACAGCTAGAGATATTGATTTCTCTCAAGATGTCTGTAACTAAACTTTACTGACAAGCATGAACTTCCACCAGAGCTAACCTAATATAAGACTCTACACACACACACAAGCGCGCACACACACACACACACACAACACTCCAGCGTCCAGCACTAGACTTCATGTCAGGTGGGACTGGTAAATCAATTGTTTGTTTGTTTTCATGTTGGGAAGCTTCATTCCTGGGCAGGTTGGACAAACCCACGATCCATTCAAATCTGATGGGGCTTCTTGGAAGATATTTCCAAAAATGAAAACAAATAAACAACCCCCCCCACACACACAAAGAGGGTGAATTCTGAATCAGAAACAGGAGCCAAAATAAATTCAGGGGTCAACACACCAACATCGGCACCTCTTCCTACAATTGTAGGATCCTCACAAATACTTGTGAGCTCGAATAAACTGTTCTGAGATAATGCCAGGTCATTAGAGTTAACATGGGTGAGAAACCTACCAATTATAGGGAGCACCAAAGAGTGCCCAAGACCATTCTCCTTTTACTCAAGTTTTCCTTGGGTTGATTCAAGAGCAAGTTAAGTTACAGACCTCCAGGAACCCAATTTGGCCACACAAATTCTTCCCAAGTGTTGTCCTCCAAATTCTGAGAACTATGTTCCAAGAATTGGAGAAGACTTATCCTTCAGGTCATGGCTTTTTAACCTATCAAGGGTTAGACATGAGTCAGAGCTATTTTCTGTCCTGCCTGGGGTCGTTCTCAACAGATAATTCTCAAGAGCCTCTCCTATTCTCCTGTGCTCACTACAAGCTTTTCCCCTTCAAGCTACTCTTTCGGGTCCTTCCACGCATTTCTGTCAGCCATCTTATGCGCGGCGATGGTGCCCATGGCACGGGCGATTTACTGCTTAATTAATAACTTCACTGTGTCGAAAAGGAGATAATACTTTTCTTTCTGCATGAAAGCATCCATTTTTCCTTCAGCAAACAGTTGAATGCGTACAGTAATTAAACAAATGTTCACTTTAGCGCCCTGTTTTCTTCCAGCAATCATTGCTTCCACTCACTGCTCAAATTCTACTGCTTTTTCGTCACAGCCCCCAAATGCAGAAGAAGACACACAGAGGAGAGCATTCCTATCCTTCCCTTCATTGCTGACAATTCCTCTGTGAAAAACTGAAGATCTCGAACAGCAATGAAAGCTCCCTTTCAAGCCAAAAGAATGGGAAAATTGAATTCGATATAACCGAGAATTAAGAGAGACTCGTATGGGGGGGGGGGGTAAATCTAACCATATTAACATTCTTTTTATCTTGCCACAATCACAATAGAATCTGGATGGCTTGCCATAATGTCAAACAATATAATGTAAGAAAAAAAAATATTAATACATTAAGACATCCCAGAATAACACCCAGCATAGAAGCCCAAAAGTCCTGGCGAGAAGCTCTGCTTTCCATTTCTTCTGGACATCTCATAATCCTGGAAACCTGTGGATCTCCAACAGAAGAGCACTCTTGAGGACGATCTCCATCATGGAAAACCAACACTCCTGGGCTTAGTCCCTCAAATCTCCTGAAAATAGGAGACAACCCACTGTGTTCTGACCCAAACCTTGCTCCAAGGAAACAAACACAAAACAGAGGTAACAGCAAAACCTTTTTTTAAAAAAAA
>AZIM01000294.1:0-11485 GCA_000516915.1 Ophiophagus hannah
AATGCCACTTTGTAGCATGTTCACAACTGCAATTATAGAAGCATTACCAATATTTTAGGCAACCTCCACTCCACTTTTTCAATTTCACCGCTCTGACACAGAAGTTAATGGTGAGGGGGAAAGAAAATACAAGAGGTTTGCAACATAAGATGCTGCTTTGTTCCTGGCTATAGCTATCACTATAGCTCTGATTTGGGAAACAAAGCACCATCCCACACAAAATCAGGATTTTTGAGGAGGAAATGTCCACTTGGGAGAAGAGGGTGTGCCCAAAGGGAATCCAGACTTTGTGGTAGTTTGAGGAGAAAAAAAGCAAACTGTCCCTCTTTGTTAGACAAAGAGGTAAGCGATATTTGTTCAACACGCTATTATGATGGCTCAAGCTTCAGCTGTGCCGGCATCATCTTTACTATCTTTTTAAGAACATAAATCCATTGCTTCACACTATAACAGAATAAAAATAGCACAGAATGGGAAGAAGGCTGGACATCTTGAAGGAGAGGACCATCCTTCCCTCTCACCCACTGATAAAAAAGCAACACTCCCAAGGTGGCTTAAAAAGGAGCACATTGTTCAAATGCAGAACACCCCATCCGTACAGAGATGAAAGATGGTTCAACACAGCGTGTGGTAATGACATGATTGTAGAAAGGGGCAGTGTGTCCTCTACTCCTGGTGGTACAACCTGGGGCAACAAAAATGAATTTGAACTGGAAAGGAGCACTTTCTTTAGCTTTGGGCATCAGCTCACGTTGGGAAGAGCTGTCTATGGAGAAAGGGACATGGGAGGGAGGCCTTGCCCTTCTGAATCTAACTTTTGGTGACAATTAAGGTAATGTGTGGAGGGGAGGGGTAATAAGAATCTAGCTTTATCTGCATTTATTTCATAAATAACCTGGAAAAAAGTGATGGCCATGTGCCTCTAAGGAAGGATCTTTTCAAGGCCCTTTGAACAAACACAAAAAATTTGCATTGTCTCTATCATTCCCTCAATAGTTCTAAAACCCCTGCCACTTCCCTTGCTTTTAACCAGACTTTGCACCCACAAGCACCATCAGCCCATCTGTGCTCATAGATTTTGGTCTCTCCAGTGGGAAGCCCAGGGCCCGACTCCAGATGAGTTGTGACAGAACACCGAGGGCCCGAGACACACCAAACAGCACAGTGTAGTAGTTCATCTCCTTCATGCCATAGTACTGCAGAGAAGGTGGGAAAAAAATAATGGTTAGAAGGCAAGCCCAGCAATATTTCCACATACAACCAAACAAGAGGGAAGGCAGATTTCAAATGCTTTTCCTCCTAATTAACTTAAATCTGGCTAGGATGTTGGTTCTGCTGCACATCTTTCAGAGTCTCCTCATTTCTTTTCATGCCTAATGCCTGCTCAAAACAACGTTAGTTCCCACTAGCCAAGTGTCTAATTCAAGTGAGCTTGTCCTTCTAAACTATATAATATGAAAGATGCAAATGCATCACCCTACAGAGTGGATTTTGACAATTGGGCAGAAAAGGATTTTGGTCATTTTTATTTCATTATAAATTTATTGGACAAGTTAACACATCAATCTAAATGTACTAAGGAGAAAATGACTTGCACATTTTCATGTTGCAAAAATCCCATCCATGAATTATTTCTGTGGCAGCATTTGGTTCAGTGGTTAAGGCACCAGGCAAGAAATCAGAAGGCTATGGTGCTTCAAACTCTTTAAATGTTTGGAAATTAGCCATTAAGAAGGAAAAGAGCAATGAAATAGGTAGAGTAAGCTAAATGCTGAGACAGTCTGACTAACATACACAAATTTCTCTCAACTGTGGGTGTTCACACTGGCTGAGGTTTCTTGATCAAATTTTCTTTGATTAATCAGTGGCCAAGAGGCCTCTCCAAACCATTAGCATAGAAGAATACCATAGCACCTTCTACAATACATTCTCTGCATATCATCCTTTGTGACCACAATTTCATCCAGCACAACCATTCATTTTAGCTTGCATCTGAATGCATGAGTACAGGTCTTCCACCCTATCCTGCAAGAAGGAAAGATATCAGAATTAGCAACTCACCTGTAGCAGGACTCCACTATGTGCATCCACGTTGGGCCAAGGATTTTTGGCCTTTCCCTGCTCCAGAAGCACATTAGGGACAATCTTGTATAACTGAGCTACTAGCCTGAAGAGAGGATCTTTGGGAAGATGCTTGAGAGCAAATTCTCTCTGGCAGGTGTAGCGGGGATCGGTCTTCCGCAGTACAGCATGTCCGTAGCCAGGAACCACCTACAATATGAACATTGCTTAGAGTAGGGATCACCAACCTTTCGGACCTCAGGGACCACTAAATTCATAATTTTAAATCCCGTGGACCACTAATATGAATTTTTTTAAAGGATAAATAGTATTTAGTGCAATATAAAAAATGCAAATAATTTATCTGCGGACCACCAAAATTTTCTCGCAGAGTACCGAACAATGCGGGGAGGTCGTGAACAACAGGTTCTTGTGCTTCCTTTCCAATGACTGATCACCAACGATCACAGCTCTACAGAAGACCTGAGTACTACTAGCACAACTCTTTCTTTGTTTTAGAAAGGATAAACCTATCTTTCTGTGGAATCATACCTCAGCTTTACCTTACAATGGTTCCTATGACTGAGTACTGAGTATACTGCTCCAATCAACAGTGGGAAGAAATAGCAGGTGAACATATTCCTAAATGAAATACCAAAATGCTGCCATCCATAAATTTTAAAGAATGGCTGTGGGGCCTGGGGGTATTTTTAAATTGAGGATGCCAGAGTTGGCATTTGCAGAATGCTAGTCTGTCTGTCCATCCATTGCCTGCCTGCCATGAATCACAGAGGTGGTTCACTGAAATATCTATTGGAATGAATACAGACTGATTAAATCATAACAGCTTGCTTTGGGTAAACATAGTCATTATGGAGTTTTCTACAAACCATATTAAAACAAGCCATGATTTTTAGTGCAAAGTCTGAATCCAGCTATTCCTTAAACTAGGGGCACTCATACCTCCGCAATTTTGATTTCTTGTCCTAACAGCATATTTTAAAACATACCATAGAACAGAGTTTGTTAGGATATATGTATATCATAATCAAGGCCACCATATCTATCTTTTCTATTTTAGCTCTCATTTTCTAATTGGTGTCTGGGAGAAAGATCTCATAGGGTAAGTTGACCATGGTAGCAGTTATTTCTTTCCCACCATCATCCCAAGCCTTTTTATCTGTCTAGATGGGAAACACAATATATGGAGAGTATACTCCCTTAAATTACAAAGGTGAATTATGCAAAATTTAATGTTTCTAATGTATAACCCATGTCCTACTCTTCTGCCTTGGGAAATTAAAGTTTTTTAAGTTATGGCCTACTAATTTGCTGGCTCAACCACTACCTTTTTGTGGTATCCCTGTTGAATTTGTCTGAACAATTCAGCCAGATAAAGCAATTCTGCTCCATCTTGTAGAGCAGAAGTTCATATTATTTGTTTGTATTTATCAGCTGCCTAGGAATGCTGCGAGTTAGAACCCACCACATCTGGACAGTTAGGGGCACTAGTTTAGAAGTGATCAGCTCTGGCCAAATTTGTATACTCTGACTGATAGCAACTCTCCAACATCTCAAGCAGAGAAGAGTTTTTCCCTGTTTAACCACTGCACTTACCCTGCCAGAGTTCAAAGTGTTCCAAATGAAGTCCCTCAGTTTTTCATCAGATACATCCTCACCCAGTTCCTTCTGTAGGTTTGTCAACCACACCAGCACTTCCTGTATCGAAGTAGTGAGATTTGATGACATTGTAAGAAAAAAAAAAGCAGCAGCAGCTCCTCCAAAGCTCTGCCCACAGTGCAAGGTTAACTAAAGCTTTTGGATCACATGTCTCTTACCTGATTTGCGAGACCGTGGAGAGGCCCAGCCAGGCCATTCATAGCTGCAGCAAAAGCTAGGTAAGGGTCAGAGAGAGCACTGCCCACAAGATGACTAGTGTGAGCACTGACATTGCCACCCTCATGGTCACTGCGAAAGGAAAGGAGAGGGGGGAGGAGAGAGAGAGTTATCAGCATTGGGCTAGCCAGCTTACAGCTGTATCTACAGAAGTGGCCAAGTATAATAAATTAAATATTCACCAACATCTTCCCCCTGAAGAATACTTGAAGTGGAGAACTGAAGCTGGCTTTTAGTCATTGGTCAATTCTTGGAGCAAAAATTGCTTTTTTAATTAATTCAGTTTTGGTAGCACCCAACTCCAGACAGACTCTGTAAGCCTGGGTTGCACTTCAAGTAAGTGAGGCCAACATAAAAAACCACCACTCAATTTAATTAAATTTAAATGACAAACACTACATGGACATGCTGTAAAATAGGAAAAATTAGGGGGAAAATATTCCCCTCAGGGTTTTGTTTTTCTTAAAATTGATTTTTTGGGGGAGGAATAATTAAAAGAAAAGTGTAATAAAATATTTTCCTTTAGAATAGTGAATGCAGAAAGGCAAGACGTCTGTATACTGCTATTGTTTATTCATTTTTTTTTCTATTACAGCTAGTCCTAGTGGTCCCTATCAGGCCACCCTCTGTAGTTTCTGCCAGCCCACCTGCCTTCAACCTCTGCTGGACCACCCATGCTCCTTAGCACACATCTTCAGCATTAACTCACCTGCCCATAGCTCTCACCCACTGACCTGCTTGCCCAGAACTCCAGTCGTATGAGGTCCTCTCTTAATGGCGTACCCAGCCTCTGCGTTAAAACGCCAACGAAGATGAATGGAATTGCCATTGCTAAGGGAAGCCATGCTTTAGCACTATATTGCTTTGTGACAGAAATTCCAGCCCTAATTGCCATCATACCCACAAAGACTATCTGTATTTCATTATAGGAAGTCTTTTATTAAGAATATCAGAACTTGACAGTACTTAGAGAACTAGCACTGCAGGAGAATTTTCCAAGGCAATAGCCAAATACTATCCTGTGTCCCGGAGGTAGGCATTACCATCTTCAGCCCTAAAAAAAAACAGTGTTTGATTTGCTTGAGGGCTTATCCAGTGCTAAATTTTGATCTGGATGTCAGTGGATCTGCTTTTGATGAAAAGGCTTTCAAGAACAGAACAAGCCCAAAGAAATGCCAAAAGAAAATGTTTAAAACACTTTAAAGTAAATTCAATCAAACTATCAGACTAAATTAGAATTTTATAGGTACTAAATATACCCCATATGGTTAAATGTATTAATAAACCAAAGTATATATATTATGTTATGCTCTTAAAATAGTAAAGTAGGTTACCAAAGTAGATTTAGTTCAGTAAAAGATGGTATAAAAATAAAAAATGCATATTTTTGTTCCCTCCTTCCCCTCAAAAATGGGAATGAGAGGCTGTTCCCCACCCCCACCCCCATGGCTGTAAACTTTTTGGAATGTTTCCCTCTCTCATGTGCCATGTAGTCAGTAGGATCTGAGTTCATCTTAGGGCTTTTTATTTTAAATTGCACTAACAATTATTATTTGTGATAACTTTTGGAGGAATTTTGAATTTGCATTCAAGTTTTGGCATAAAGACTCTAAACTGTCTATTCTAAATTATATGAAGGCCTTTACAAAGTTAATGCAATCCTTCTTTGCAATCCTACAATACTTCAGACTTTAGTTTTTAAAAGCAAGCATGACACAGCATTCCCTTACTGACTGTCTGACAAAATTAAGTAGGAATTATAGGAAAAAATATAGTGACAAGACCCATGTATACAGAGAAGTCCCATAAAAGCTGCTTAAAAATTAGATGTATCACGATGCAAAACCAGATGACCTATACACACATCTGATGTCAGGACTAGAATGCAAAGCTAGGATTTGTGCCATGGCACACTTCAAGCTTTTTTCATCATTGTCGTTTGTACCAGACATATACGAACATATAAGAATATTCAAACATTTGTATTAGGCAATTTTCTGTTGAAAAAAATGTTCTTTGCCACTAGGTGGAGTTATTCATTAACATCAGCAGCTTCAGCAAGTTTATTTAGATCAATATTGTTGGCAGTCTAACCAATGCAACTTCCAGAGCTCCTGACTAACCCAAGAGCTCTTAAAGAGTGAAACTATGCAGGGAACTGAAGTCAGGAGCTTATGCTACCGTTGAAATCAGACAGTTAAATATTATGCCTTTCGCTAACAATGTCCTCAAAGACACTGAAACACAGACCACCCTCAAACATCATGCAAAATTATAATGTGGATTATTCAATTTTGGCTTCCTTTTGTGGTTTATAAATCAAAATGTATGACTTACTTGACCAGCCATAATTAAGTAACCAGAACAAGAATATATGAACCCAACCATAGTTATTCCTCACTTACTGACAACAATTGGGACTGGCAACTCGATCTCTAAGTGATGCAGTTGTTAAGTGAAACATCATGTGACCTACGACAGTTCCACTGTAGTTATTAAGAATACCACAGCTTGTCATTAAGTCCAGCATCACATGACTGCAATTTGTGACTTCCTGCTGACTTGCTCATTGACTTTACTTGGAGGAATCCAATTTGTGAAGATTACAAATAGCAATTGTGATAGTGAGATGCTGTGACTGCTGTAAATGTACACTGGTTGCAAAGCACCTCAATTGTAACCACTGGGATACTGCAAGAGCCACAAATCTGAGAACTGGTTGTAAACCTACCTTTTCAGTGCCATCATAACTTTGGTTGCTGAACAAGGCAGTCAGTAAGTGAGGATTATCTGTATTTTCATCCACGACTTAAATTTGCTGATACTTCTATACCTCCAAATTTAACCTCACTGGAAGTAGCCACTGGAAAAATGTGGATTACTCCTGTAACAGCTCATACAATATCCAGAACTGCAACTGCAGCCTCTCTCTGCAATTTTGGGTAGTGATTTCACCCACTTTCCTGCAACTTTTTTTTTTTTTGACAATTATCAACCAGCTGCCCCCCCCGCCCCAAAGCTCTATCTTTCTCCACTGCTCAATTCAGCCTGTAGCTGTAGAAGTAGATGTACCCAGAGAATCCAGGACTTTCATATAGGCATGGCTTACCTGTGAATCGTGAGGTAGAGCCGCATAAGTTCAATAAATTGGGGGTCAGTGTAGCCCAACATGTTGGTGAAGTTGTGTGACCAGTCTAAGGCGGGATCAATGGCGCCAATGCTGCTACCCTCACGGTACAAATTGCGATAGATCTTTGCAGCAATACAAGGCAACTTGGCAATCAAGTCCATGGAGTCTTCATAGATGAACTACAAGGCAAAACAAGAGGAGAAGAGGATTGGGAGGACTTGCTTACAAGGCTATTCTCCCAGCAGCACGTGATCTGCGAAGCAGACCCCCACTGCAGAAGTTTCAGTTAAGGCAAGCTCATATGCAGTTTTAAAGATACTCTTCGTATAAGAATATATGCCTCTTGTAAGGCTTTAAAGATTGATTTTCCTTCTGGAGCTTTGGAAAAAGATTAGATGACCTGTTCCCCCCGCCCCCCCAAGCTTTGGAAAAAGACCTAGTTTTCCCCCGAAGCTTTGGAAAAAGATTAGATGGTGGCACATTAGCAGAGTTTGGCTCAGGGTTTTTATTGTTTTTCATGTTTTATGTTTTAACTGGCTGTGTTCTTTAGTTTTTATCATGTTTTTATATGTTTTTTAATCTTTGATTGGGAGCTGCCCAGAGTTGGCTGAAAGGTATATAGCTATATAAATGTTTTAAACAAACAAACAAACAAACAAACAAACAAACAAATAAATAAATAAGCAGGTCTTCCCTGCTGGAATTGTTAAGACCATTATAAGATTATCATTAAGGGGCTGGAAAGCTCTTGTCTCTTACTTGCTTAAGCGCCTGAGTTTGCTAATAAATACTACTACCAAGAGCCTTTGTAAAGACTAAAGAGGAAACACCCATGGTAAAGGGGATGGGTAGCAGTGAGTACCACTGCTACCCATCATTTCCTGGATTTGCTTTACATTCCCCATTTGGACTTTCGGTCTTTATTCCTACTCAGCATTATTGAGTAGTCTGGTGGCATAAATGTGCCAATCCTCCGGATCTACTGCTGGTTGGCACATTCCATCTGCCCACTGCAAATTGGAGGACACACCCACAACTGAAAAATCACTTGCAATATTATCTGAACATGTCTCTCTCTCTCTCTCTCTCTTTCCAAAGCAGGATTTCACATCCCAGCTGTATGTTTTGCAACTGTGGCATCACACAAATGCCAGGTTACTTCTTACAGCAGCTGCCCCGATAAAGAGTTCACAATGCTAAATCTGATCAAATCTGTTCAAAATCTGATCATATGGGAAGGACACATGGGAAGGACATTATAGCAACCACAAAGCCAAGGCATAATTAAGCAAAATGAATGTTGCCATTCCTGTACTCCTGGGATCTATTTTCTAAAGCACCCGAAGGCCAGACAAGGAATAATGAATGGANGGAGCGCCATCACTTGAGACTTTCAAGAGATTGGACTGCCATTTGTCAGNAATGGTGTAGGGTCTCCCGCTTGGGCAGGGGTTGGACTAGATGACCTATAANGTCCCTTCCAACTCTGATTATCTGTTACTGTTATTATAACATTCGAAAAGGAAGGATAACTAAGGGGCCTGGCAGGAGGAAAATAAATAAAAAAATAGTTTAAAGTAAGGGAAGAGAAAACAGCGGACACATTAACAGAGTGTGAACAGCTCAGAGAAAGCTCTATCAAATATATGGGACTGACAAGGAAGCAGCAGAATAGTCAAGGCAATTCATAGGTTGGATGGAAATCAGAGAACAAGTGGACAGGAGGGCATTATTTAAGAAATTTTTTAAAAAACCAGAATCTAGGATCAGATTCCAGCTACTTTCATTTTTGTTGTTCTGACAGATTTAGATAAAGAGCACTTTTGAAACAGTAACTCATCACTACATCTAACATAATGCAGCTCACAATGAATATGTGGTTTAAATATTTTGCAGGACTCAATATTGACAGGAGTTGAAAAAATGGCAAAACGGAATATGCCAATGGAAGCATTTATACTAGCAATCGAATTGCCAGTACTGATTACCTAAAAAAGTCTCTGTCAAAAATATGGAGAATTCTGTAAACAAACAAACTTAAAATGCAAAAAGATGCTGTGAGAGTGTACACATGGTACCTGTTACTGTCTCTTAAGACAATTCTGTCTTTCTGAGGATCATGCTTTAACTGCAGAAGGCACATGGGCAATTCCAGGGAGACAGTTGCAGAAAGCTGCCATAGGAATAATCACATCTATTTCGAGTATCTTTTTGCCTTCAAATTGGAAGAACGATCCATTTCCATTCCAGCCGCAGGAACAGAAGTCATTTCAGAGCATGTTTCAACATAGAGTTGGGGAACCTCCAATCAATGGACCTAATCTAGCAAACCTGATTGGCCCGTTCATCCAGTGAGCATTTTGGAAACAGCCCTAATCAAGCCTGCCCACATCTCTGATATCTTTCTCCACATCATTATTTTCTCCACAATTGCAGAAGATGTGAAGTAGTCAAGTAATTTGGAGCCACATAGCATGTTCTCTCTTGGTTAGTCTATCACTGATGGGGAAGACTTGAGGGAGCTCAGCTTCCAGTTGGCATTCCTGCAAGGATGGTGGTGTTATCAGTTGTCCCTCATAGGATGAAGTTAGGAGTACAGGTAGACCTCGACTTATGACCATAATTGAGCCCAACATTTTTTTTTGCTAAGTGAGACATTTGTTAAGTGATTTTTGCTCCGTTTTATGAGCTTTCTTGCCAGGGTTGTTAAGTGAATCATTGCAGGTATTAAATTAGTAACATTACTGTTAAATAAGTCTGGCTTCCCCCATTGACTTCGCTTGTCAGAAGATCGCAAAAGGAGATCACATGACCCCAGGGGCACTACAATCGTCATAAATATCAGTCAGTTGCCAAGCATCTGAATTTTGATCACATGGGGCTACTGCAACTGGTCCTAGGTTTGAAAAACAGTCCTCGGTCACTTTTTGCACTTTTTGCTATTGTAACTTCGAACAGTCACTGAATGAACTGTTGTAAGTTGAGGACTACCTGTACCAATTTCACATTCTGTGGCAACTGCTTTTGTTTTTGCAGAGTGAATGCTCTGGGAAGGAAGTTCTTCACTGACCAAGCAGCTGCTGAATCATGTTGCTATGTCCTGCATGCAGCTGTTCTCTATGAGAAGGAGGTGCAGGAATGTTTGGCTCTTTCTCTCTCTTTCTCTATGGCAGGAGTGTCAAACCCACGTCGTCACGGCGGTGTCACATGACGTATCAGGACTTTTTTCCCCTTCAGTAAAACCAGGCATGGGCGTGGCCAGCGCGTGACGCATCTGGCCTGCAAGACAGCCCTGCTCTATGGAAAACTGACAAGGCAGAGAAGGGAAACTGAGTGCATCCTGAAAGTCCACAGGATCTCATTCTTCACCTCATTTCAAGACTAGACATCATCAATGGCAAGGACAGAACCAAAATAGTTTCTTTGGAAAGAAACTATTCTCTTCTGACAGACTCCTCAGTTTCAAACCTCAGTATGCTGGAAAGATTACAGTTAATGGGCAGCCAAAGCAAATTTATCACTGTCTCCCCACCCCCTGTCATTTGCAAATCAGACAGCAACACCTCATGGCAGATAAAAGATCTATACAGTCAGACCAAAGTCTCCTTGCTTCAGTTCAGAGGGCGTGTGCGCACACACAGTGTAAGTCAGGCCACAGCACATGTCATTACGCTCAAGGTCTCATATTACCAGGACAGCCAGGGTCGGAGCCCAGAGATTGAGAACCAAGGTCATATGCTAAGCTGACTCTTGTCATTTACCATGTGCTAACTGGACAATCTTAGGAAAATTATGTCTACTTGGTCACAAAGAACCTGAAATGACTGAACAGTAACAGAATCATCAGGAAAGAAAAGCTGATGACTGGGCTAACCGAATGGTTAGAATACAGTAGTACTCATTCAGAATTTAGGAAAGTTAACTGGCTAGATTTCTTTCCTTTGCAATCGCTGAGAGGTAAGCTTATGTCCCTATCAAAACCTTGATAAGTTAAGCAGCATAGTAATTAACGTTAGCAAATCAGTCCTAGAATCAAATTTGTATTTAGCAGCATTTACATATATCATATACAAAGTTCTCAATTGGCAGGTGCAATAAAAAGACTCTGCAGAAACAATCTTCAGATTTTGCTGTGACTTTAGTTGTGCTTTAGTTAGTTGTAACAGCACGATAAAGCTTTGACCAACAAAAACTACCAAAAGGTAGTTACTTCAGTTTCTAAATTTTAACAGGCATAGTCTTATATTTTCAGCCTTAAAAAGAAGTGCAGAGAAAAACAAGTACAAGACAGTGAGTGCCCTGTGAACTATAATTGTTCTATGTCTAAATAATTGTTCTATGTTCTATGTCTAAATAATTGTTCTATATAACTTTTGCGCAGGTCCGCTTTGTGCACCA
>AZIM01000294.1:27095-37294 GCA_000516915.1 Ophiophagus hannah
CATACAAGTCCAAATAAAATATAAATAAATAAATAAATAAATAAATAAATAAATAAATAAAGAGGCAACAGGGAGATCGCAACCTGAGCATCTCACCGTGTCCTTGAAGAATCAAAAATCTTGTTTGCCAAAAATCTAGATATGCAATTAGTCTGTAAATCTGTAATTCTTTGGATTGTTATCAGACAAATATTGCTTGAATGTAACCTACTGATGCTCAAGACAAAAGAAAGCTATGAAGCAGTTAAGCAAAGATACTACCAATAGGTAGTACTGGGCACAATTCCAAAACATTTGGAGGAGCACCATTTGAACACCATCAGCATTGACAAAATCACAGTCAGTCAATTGCAAAAAGCAGCTCTGCTTGGAACAGCTCACATCCTGCACTGACATCTTTAACATCATTAGGATTCAAAACTGCCAAATCCAGTTTAAAACAACTGGCTGTGCAACCAATCATAATATAAGCACAAGTAGTCCTTGTTTAATGACTGCTCATTTAGTGACTATTCAAAGTTACGAAACACCACCCCAGAGCTTTTTATGGCCATTTTCAAAATTCCAATTTCCCCCCCTTCCCCNGTGCTTAGCCACCAGTTCCTAGCTATTTGCAGGGTGTCATGATCACATGGGCATGATTTCTGGAAAGTCTGCCACTTTCCAGCATTTTCTTTTGGCTTCTGGCAAAAAATATTCATTGGGGAAACCGGATTCATTTAACAGCTCTAGAGGTCACCTAATGACCACGCTGTTTGCCTAATAACAGCTGTCAACAAAGTTGTAAAATCAGATGTGGTCACATGGTGACCTGCCAAAAATTGCCATGATTTATGGCCGTATTTCCAGGCTCAATTATGGTCATAAGTCTAGAACTACCTACATAATGAAACTGTCATTTTGTATTACTGAACTGAATCTAAGCCAACTTTATAACTCAAAAACAGCCTTGTGAGTTATTTACATTTCGGGAATGAAAATGGTGGTTATGTGTTCCTGTTACTAGTCTAGATAATTTGCAGTGTCCATTTGGATGACTTTATATCCTATGCAACTGGCCACAAAGCAGAGAACTAAAACCTAGCAGGACCTATATGTTAACTTAACATGCACCAGCTGCATGTGCCCCCAAACATTAAAAGTGGCTTCTAACCACGTCAACATTTGCACTGCTTTTCTTTCATAACATCACCTTTTTTTCTGTCCATTCATTGCCCTACTCATATTTTGTAATAGTAGAATACAATTTCTGCAGCTAGTTGCAGTAGTTAAAAAACAAATCAAAATTTTTAAAAATGTCTATATGTTCTGTTATGGAAAAAAGAGACATTCACAAATACAGAAAGCAAACTAAATATGAATGAAGTACTACACAGTACAATTTTGGGTAAGTCAATTATTAACCATTATTCTCAAGTTTAATACAAGCCTAAACTCATCATATATACACCCATGTTAAATGCATTGCTAAAATCTATGAATTACCACATACTTAATAATGTCACTAGCAAGGTTGAACTTCAACTTAATAATGTCACTAGCAAGCTATCAGGTTTGCTTCACTTTAACTTGTTGATCAAGTCACAATGGCTGGATTCATATATTTCACTAGGATTAACAAAAATGATGACTTAAAAGACTCAATGGTTTGGACCACACAATGTTCTATGTAGTCCTTGACCCTTCAAAGTTATGATGAACTTCAAAAAATCTTCTTATAATCAATCCTTGAAGTTATGACTGTCACCCCTCCACATTTACATGAGTTTGTTCTGGATGCTTGCCAACAAGCTTTCATTTACAACCAACTGCAGCATTCATGGTCATATGATTGCAATTTGTGACATTTTTGCCAGTTTTCAGCAAAAAAAAATATTCCTTCAGGAGAATGGATTTGCTTAATAACCATGTGAATTGTTTAATGACCACAGCCACTCATTTATAATGATCATAAAAGTGACCATAACATTGAATCCCATCATGTGATCCCCCCACTTACGAGTGCAACAATTTATGACTGGAATTCTGGGCTCCATTGTGGTTGTAACTTGAAAACTATTTGTATTTTGCTTGATTCTGTTTGGTTTTAGCTTAGCATGCTCTGTGGAATGTCTAGGTTTCTCAGATCTACAATACCTCTCATACTTTATCTGATCCAGGACAGAAGAGAAGAAAGTCAGAAAAGCATTTAGCAACATAAATAAGCTTCCAAGATTCAGGGAAGCATGGGAACGATAATCCCTAACTATGTTGACACATATATTGGGTGTTTCCAATAAAAGGGAGTATATATAGCTTATGCTTGAACTGTGTGGTTATTGGTGCTCTGTGAGTTTGGCAGTTTGCTTGGAGCCATTTCATTACCCTACTAGGCACTGATGACGTTACCTAGTTGAGTAATAAAACATCTGTGAGCAAATGACTAAACTCAAAGAGCACAAGAGACAACAGAGTTTAAAAAAGGGGGACTCAAAAGAGACAATAAAAAAACTAAGTTAAGGAGGAAACAAAAAGAGCAGAATATATCCCCTTCAGCAGCCAAAAAGCAGATTAACACAATCAAGCAGAAAGTATTTTAATCAAGGAACTACCATGGAGAAAACCACACCCCCACCAACACTGGCAAGACAAGCTACTGTATAAAAATCCCACACTCACTAGCACTGATATTATCTAGTTGGGTAATGAAACATCTGCAAGCAAATAACCATGCTCAGAGAGCACCAGGACTCCACATTTCAACTCTAAGCTACATATGTTACATTGAAATTTGCCTTAATAGACTTAACAGGGAATCTAAATGATATAATTTGCTAATAGAAACAAAAGCAATGGAACTGTAGAGGGTTGGTGGTTTCTGGCAAGCTTTTCTTGCCAGGAACCCCCAAAACTTTAGAAAGCTTATATGCACTCCCACAGGTTTTTTTCTTCAAATGTCCTTCATGAACCAATCAAGTTAGCAACACAAAATGCTTTGTTTCATATAGAATTCAAATATTCTAAACCTGCTTTCCAGGATACAACCTTCCTTCCACCTGCTTTACTCTCAATTTCATACGCCTCTCAAAACAGCAGTTACATTCTGAAAACCACTGCAGAAAGTATCAAGCATTTGAAGTAGGAAGAAATTTCTAGGACCCAGTCAGTGATTTTTTTTTTAAAAAAAACTGCTTTAGACATTAGACCCATCCCCCTGCTTAAAGGGGTGCTGCTATTTAACTGTCTCACATTTAGCGCTTTTCACAGTTCAGAACCACCCAAAGCCGTTGATGAGAATTCTAGAATGACTTGTTCTCATTTCAATTAAACTTTCCTTTTACTGAGGAACATCTATGAGATCAAGCTTCCATGTGGTGTAAATATTCACCACAATAATTATTATAGGATTCTGTGTAAACCTTAGTGATAGGGTTATCTAATAAGGAAGTCAGGAATTTCAACTGATTGTATTAGCTTTCCTGCAAATCAGCAACTTGCATGCCAGCTGAGAATTTTAGGAGCTGCAGCCCCAACATATCATGAACTTATCAAGGTTGAAGATAAGTAGACTAGTTTAAATGATCTCTATTTCCATGTTCACCAGATTAGATGTTTAATGTCAAACCACTTTTTACTTCATGGGCAAGAAGTACAGAAATAATATGGCTTCAGTAAGCATCATTATAATATGTCCTATATTACAATAGGATTTCCTTTTAAAATCCAATGGCTTTTTTCATGCTCTGCAGGTTCAGGCCTTCATGTATGCAGAATGCACAAGAAGAAACCCAAAAAATGTCTAAAGACATTTCAGTGGTGAGCCCAGGTCACTAAGTGTGTGTGTGTGTGTGTGTATTTAATTTGTTGGCCACCTATATCAATACAGCTTTCGGGTATTCTTTTACTTCTTTGAGAAGGCAAGTTTAATGGATGAATTCTTTTTTTTTAAAGAATTTTTTTATTTTAGACAAACATACACAAACAAAACATAAAACCATCTTCCAGTTACATACATACAGTGTGTCGGTTGTTTACAAATCTTTTGTGCATCCTCTCCATAGTCATCAGTTACAGTTTGTATAAATTCTCATATTATCAATCTAGTATATACATATACATTATTATCACTGTTAATCATTTATTTGACTATAACTATTATTCCATCATTTTATACGAGATATTCAAAATTTTAAATTAATTTATATTATAACATTCATTACATCATTCTAAATCCATTTAATGGATGAATTCTGTTGTCAGACTAGCTAGGCCCCAACTGGCTTATTTCATTAACAGCACTTATTAGCCCTGCATTTACACACAGCAGAGCAGACTAGTATTTAAGCACTGCCAGTCAATGGTTGCACCTAGTAGGCCTTATGTACATTTAGCTCAGTATATCCAAGCTTGTTTATTATTAGGGCGAGAGACCACCAGGGAATTTTAAGACTGCAAGCTACAGTGGAATGTTTAAAACAAGCATCCTGAAAGATAGCACCCAGAAATCATTTTTGTCTTGTTGGCAAAAAACATACAAACCTGCAAGCTTGTGCCCATGTTGTCAAGACTGATTCAATATTCTTATTTTATATATATATTTTAAGTCAAACAGAACCAAGGAAAAAGCTTATCAGAAAATAGAAGGAGAAAACATGTTCTATGTCCATGCTAGAAACTAAGCAGGTTGTCAAAATTTGGAACTTTCTATCTTTGTACCTAGCACAGAAATGTTCTTTATTAGACAACCATTAACAGGTTCAGAGATCCCCTGATAAATAAACAATGACAAAGTTTACTGTACTGTACTACAACCTTCCTTTGCTTTTCAGACCTGCTGCAAAGGTCGTAAATGCAAGGTCTGATCACAAAGTTACCTTTTCATCACTGTTGTAACTGCAAATGGTCACTATGCAAGGCAATCTCTAACCAAGAACTAATAAATATAGGTAAATTACTATATCCCAGACAAAATCTGCCCTACTTTCCAGAAAGCACAGATTAGCTGACCTACTCTCAATAATACAGCTTGCTACACTTATCAGAAGAAATCTGGCTTTCATTCCCTCCAATCTTGTTCCATAAAATGCTAGGTGGTAGCAGCATATATTACACTACACATATAATAAAAAGATTGAAAATCAAATCCATACATATCCTGTCCTTCTAAATAGGGTCAGGGATAATAGATAAAGAGCCCCATCCAGGCCAATATTTTCTTTCTACAGAAGACAACTTTTTATTTGTCAAGTGTTTATGGAATACTTACATAAATCTACTCAGAAAGCAGAAGAGAGGATATGCTAAGACCCTCAAACAGAGACTTGCACCTGCAGTTTTATTTTTCTCAAATCTACCAGGAGTAATTAAAAATTATCAGGCTTCATCTGCTTGGCTTCCTAATATTGATACTGAAAGTACAGTACTTACATTTACAGAAAAATAGAATACTATCTCCATTTTCAGATCCTTTCATTATTTAGAGAACACTGCCACAATAAATGCCAATAACATACAACCCTCAATATTTAGCACCATGAGCTGACACCCTATGCACCATTCAATCATGAGTACAATTAAGGTGAGACAAGGCCAGCCAAGTGCCTCTGTGTCATTTTAACCTGGTTATCAGCACCTGAATGATGCAATCTTATCAATGTATTTGAGCACAGCTGTTAATTCACTAAGGCAGGGGTAGGGAAACTTGGCTCTTTTATCACTTATGGACTTTTAACTCCCAGAATTCCTGAGTGAGCCTTAAAAGGTTCCCCATCCCTGGCCTATTGGTTTTTCAGTTGTGGGGGAAATCAATTTTTGACTTGAATGGGACTTTCCCATTCAAGTCAAAAATCAATTTCCCCCACAACTGAAAAACCAATAGGCCAGGGATGGGGAACCTTTTATGGCTCACTCAGGAATTCTGGGAGTTAAAAGTCCATAAGTGATAAAAGAGCCAAGTTTCCCTATCCCTGCACTAAGGGAAGAAACCTCCCCAACTGGTTAAGCAAGAACCTCTGGCTCTTCTTGTTATTTTCACTAAGAAGATGCCAATTCAAACTAAGATTCAGCAGTGCCAATTAGTCTTTCTTTTCTCTTCACAGCTTTCAACTGTATCCAAGAGGAAGAGTAAAAGTGACCCCAATAACACTATGGCTCAAGACTAATATGACAATACAAAGCGAAACTGTTGAAGCAACCTCCCATGAGAAAAGAGTTATTCTCTAAACAGCTTGGAGAGTCTCTTACAAGATATAATCAATCACCTTTCCTTATCTGAAATTGACACAATAGGGTTGTCAAATATGTTTATTGCATTTATTTATTTTTTAAAAAACATACCAGTGTAGTGTTATTTGCTTTCAGTTTGAGGGGGAGGGGCATTGTTTCATTTTAAATACAACAAAAACTAAACTTGGGAAACTCCAGAGGTCAGAGGTTGACTAATTCAAAAATCAGCAAGTATTAAAATTTACTTCTTAGGACCAACAATATATGTTCCTAATGTCAAATAAAAGTTATAAAGGAAGTAAAGCTGAATCCATTCCAACAAGTAGATGTTTTGTCAACATAAGCATATATGTGAGATTCCATGTCTTTTTCAAAGTTTAGGTAATACTGAACAAGATATACATTTTAATGCTTCTATTATGCTTTTTAATGTTAAGTCATTCCAACCAAATAAATATTTCTGGATTTGGTCTACTCATTGTATAACAAGCATATCCATCCATCCATCCATCCATCCANATCCTTATTTTATATAATGCTCTTGACAAAGATATCAAAATGGCCTAAGCCTGATTAATAAAGTTTTTAATTCACTGACATTTAGGACTTCCTTCCTCATTTTACTTTTAGTAGCTACCCCTCTTTTCCTCATTTAATACACAATTAAATCTATAACTGTAGAAACAGAATATAATCTCACACCTTTATTTTCAGAACACGTCAGAAATAAAGACTTGGCTGATGGTAAAATATATCTAACATGCTTTTAACAGAAATTTAGGGCAAAGTGGAGTTTCTAATCAACATGTCCTCTTTGTGCATAGAAAGTGGGCAGACACCTGTTCCACTGATTATAGTAGGATAGGCAAGTAAATCACATTTGCATCTAATTGCACAACAATAGTCCAATCATAATTACAGCTTTTCCCAAATTCTTAAGTACCAGGGATTCATACTTCCACCTTTGAAGTTTCGCACTGTACATAGAATATACCAGGCTTAAAATCATGAACCCAATCACTGGTTTCATCATTTTCCCCGAATGTGTAACTATTTCCAATACATGTGTTTCCCTAACAATGAAACTAATGCATTAAAAACTCCTGTCATTCCAATTAGTTTAGTTTTAGTTTAGTTTTATTAGACTTGTATGCCACCCTCTCTCCCGAAGGACTCAGGGTGGCTCACAGCATAAAATAAATTAAGTTAAAAATACATTAAACCCACCAAGTCTAATAAATAAAAACAATTAATAACCCCTTAAAACCTAAGACCCCACCCCATTTCAGTCCAGGCCAGCCTGCTGAAACAGCGAGGTCTTTAGGTCATGGCGGAATGAGCGAAGATCAGGGGCCAANGCCGACAGTACCCCAAGGAGTCCCTGTCTGTGGGAGCGTACAGGGCAATTGGTACGTGATGCCGGCAGAAGACGCNNNCTCAAATAACCTGGACCCAAGCCATGGCGGATTTTATACGTCAGAACCAGCACCTTGAATCTCTTACAATACATTCCACCCACAAAGATATTTAATTATCCTTTACAAGCACTTCTAAATAACTTATCAAGATAATGTCCTTGATCATATATTGGAGCCATTAAGTCGCACTAAAAATAATGTTCTTCTAGATGTACAAATTTATCCTTCCTTTTCTTGTCAACCTCCCATACATTTGCTCTTGAGCATATTCCATATTCCAACATATGCAGAGAAAATTAGGGAACCTGTAACAGAAAGGGAATACATTCCCTTAAGCGTATTGACACCACAGGATACAGGTTGCAGGTTGGAAGACCATTTCCAAAGAAAGCATTTACCAAAGTATCAAAAGTTCTGGAAAAACATGTATGATAAATCCTGTTAGGTATCTAAACTTCAGGCTATTAACAATGTTTCTTGCTCCTGGACCTGGAATACCTGCTGCCACTTATAAAAACTAATATAGGAGAGAGAATCAGATGTTCATAGAAATTCCTAATTCTACAATACAGCCCAAGAACATGTTACATATCCTATTCCTAGAAAATAGTACTTCCAACTTCCATCTAATCAACTGAAAAGTGGTAGAAATGCAATTACTCAGAAGATAATAAAATATACAAATATAAAGACAAATAAACCAAACAGAAAAAAAACAGCAGTCAAAAGTAAAAAGGGATTAAGAACATAAAGATCAGCAGTTTATGCAGGTCATTACAATTGCAGTTTATCTAGCTTTCATCCTAATCTTTACTATCCATGTTTCTTGTACATGAAAGCATCACATCACTGGTCCACCCAGTATTGGCTCAGATTAAACTTTTGGGGAGGAAATGCTGAGTACAGCAGCAGGGTGGGGGGGAACCAGGAATGGTAAATAAATCTAAAAATAAGTGCTCTGGAATCAGCATTTGAATCTATTTGCTAGGGAACTTAGAGGTCTGGAGGCCAGGTTAAAAAAAGAGAATCTGTTTACCCTACAAACAGATCATGGGCAGACTCCCTGGCAAGGCAAGATCAAACAGGCTATTGAACTTCCTGCAAAAGTCAGATTATGGAACTGTATGCCAAAAGAGAACTTTACCAAAAATATTCAAAGAGGGAAATTACCATCTTCAAGAACATGTTCCCATAAATTACTATTACCTATTATACTATATTAAGATATAATTGAGTATTCTGATATATTCATTAGCTTTAAAAAATTGCAAGTTTGCACCAAAAATTGAGAATTACTCAGCCCCTTCAATATATTTGATTATCACAGTCACATTAAGAAATCAGCAACAATAATCCAATGTTAGGAGGTTAATTTTAGAAAACTACTACTCCAAACTATACAGGAAAAAGCACAGGTCTAACCCTCTCTTCAGATGTAACACTATTTTTGTAAAAGGAACAGCTAATTTCAAGTGGTTTATGCACAAACTAAAATATGCATGTTTCAATTTTCCCCCCAGATACAGCTCTAAACAGCTGTTTTATTGTGGGCATGGGTTGAAAGTTGTTCAGATGGTATATTTTCAGCTCCTATAATTGGGTGGTTTTCTTTGCTGCTATCTAATGGTCATCCAGATTTTGAAAGTCCCAAATGCTCAATCCAAATCCTACTGCTTTCCATAGACAGAACATCAGGAAGTGTTTCAAGGGTTTATTCTATTGAAACAAAGAAGAGTAAAGATATTTCAGCTTTTATTTCTACCAAACTGCACTCAGTCTTTTAAAAAGAAGACAAAATAATTCGGGGGATGAAATCCTTTGTTTCATATTTGAAATAAAAAGTCAGGTATTTCATTTTTTGTGGACCTCCCTAGAAACTGACAAAGAAAAAGCTCACTTTAACAGTGGACTTCACTGCCTTCAAGCAATCTACCAAAGGACAGTTTCTGCAAATTATCAGATTATTATCTTGATTAATATAGAAGGAAAATCAGACGGAGGAAGGGGAAATAGAGACACATTTTCCAAGCGGTCTTTCCACCAGCTCAAGCAGTCTGGCCGTATCAGTTTCACGCCTTACAAAGGAACACGCATATACCCAGCATGCACCTTTCCTCTAAAATACCAACTTAAAACTGTGTTCGAGTATATTGTATATAAACTGAACATGACAGAGAGAAGAGCTTCCCCTTCAGAGGTCACGTGAATGGGGAAGGGAAAAAAAAAAGTGAGCCGTCCCGCCAAGGCCTGAAAAATCCCGTAATGGCCAAGATGGTCAAACTTCGCAGTATTGGGGAGGGGGGTAGGTAGGTGGGGGACAGAAAGGGGATATCTTACTATGTTTGTTTGTATGTTTGTTTGTTTTCTTTAGGAGCCAAATCTCCAACTACCAACCTCCCTCCCGTTTCTGGAAGCACCCCCAGGCGACAGAAGCTTTTAAAATCACAATCTCTTTGCGACTGTGGGGACAAGGAAGGAGAATAAAGAGTGAAAATGAACATTTGAACGTTACTCTCTCCTCATCGCAGCTGCTGGAGAGGCAGCGCGGAGGGGGGGGGGGCCTATCGCCCGCCTCAA
>AZIM01000294.1:38104-49777 GCA_000516915.1 Ophiophagus hannah
GCTTCCCGTTTTGCGAAGGGCGGGAGGGGGAAAACGGATCTGTCCCAAATAGACGTTAATATACGTATCTCAGGATTAAGCTTGTGGTTTCTGAGGTTGCTGGTTTGCTTGCAGACGTTTCGCTTACCCGACTAGGTAACACCATCGGGGTGACTTAGTGTGATGTTTGCATCCTGATTTTATATGGCAGCTTTGTGTAGCCAAGGGTAGAAAGGTCTGCAGCCAATCGCCAAATCAAAATGCTAAAATTCTTCAGCAAAATGACCATTTTCCCCGCGATTAAAAAAACAGGAATAAAAATATTGTGTGGCTCTAGTCCCATGCTCAAAGCAGCACATCTACCAGATGACATTGCACGCACCTTGTGCTCCTCAGAAGTTAACATAACTTTTTAAACATTTACTCATTGATAGTTTTGTACAGTTGGGAATCCAGCCAACCTGACATATAGCTTAATGCAATGTATAAATTGGGATAGTTTTAAAGGATATACTTAACTTTATAAAGCAAATGGAAAGCAATTGCAAGGCGGAGGAACCATGTGCCACAGGGCCGTTTTGCCAGCAAACATACTAAATTTTCCAGTGTTTAAAGTACAATTAAATCAATCCAATTAGCAACAGAAGATATCATCTTGTCCTTTGTCTCAAGCAAAAGAATAGGAAAAATCCAAGTCTTGAAGCAATTTACAAAGGCCAATGCCTTCAGCTTCTGAGAAAAAGGTCAGCAGTATGCCTTTTAATGCAGTACTGTAGTGCAACATCACTCAGCTAGTATTGACATATTGCAGATCAGAAGAGTGTGGGAAGAGCGATAAGGCAAGAGATATTGCAGGACAAAGGCCTTTCCTTAGCTGGTGGGTTAGTCTATGCCACTTGCTCCATTTGGCTGAGTGCCTTACCTATTGCAAACCCTCCTGAAATCAGCAAAGTTCCAAATACACATTCTGCCTTTAGCCTGTGTTCTCACACAGCAGATAGATGACAGTGCAGTCCTTAGACTGAACCAGAATGTCATTTAGCATTCCTTTTTGAAACTGCAAGGGATTCTTTTTATCTATGGGTAATTCAAGCTATAGACATCCCCTTTCTATATAGAGAATTCCCATTTATGCAAATTTCTATGCAGTGCAAGAGGGACAACAGTACACCATCTTAGCAAGACAACGATTTTTGAATGTAACTGTTTAATAAAGATTTTTTTCCATGCTGATGCAACACACACAAATTTGACCCTGAGAGTGAAGGTTGTTCCTTATAGAAACATAATTTCGGTATTTCCAAGATCATGTGATGCTTTTTTTCAGGTTGTCACAAATTAACAGAGCTGCATACCTGTTTTAGAAAGGTCCACAGAAGTCATGATAACTATAGAAGTAGAGATAACTCAGTGGTAATTTCTCTTTCAGGAGACTAAATAGTCTTTGAAAAATGCTTGGAAATTTTTGTTTAGAATGCAGCAACCAATACTACAGTTCAGCAATATGCATTCTGCTTTTAGAATCCCAGTGCTGTTTCATCCACACCTAGTTGCCAGTCTACTTCTGAGCACAATTCAAATTTCAATGTGCTGATCTTAACTTTGAGCACGTCCTGACTTCTCACTGCTATTCTTGACTTTGGTAAATAATTTAAAATGCAAATTACCTGATCATTTTCTGCCTAATAAAAAAACAGTTTCAGTAAAGGCAGAAAATGCAACCAATTGCTGCTTTTGAGAAGTTTCACTGCTTTCCAATGGAAATTGAAAGTATATGGAAGACACCAATCTGACCCATATTGTACTGAACCACAGTTTAACAATTATTTACTAAATAAATTTCAGCTGGCCACGTTTGGACAATATAAGACAAAGACAAACAAATCATTTTATGGCTAAGCACTGTATGTGACCTCTACAAAATCATTTTATAGTAACTGTATTATGTGAATTTTTTAAAATTTGCATAATACCTAATTAGCTCTCATGTAAAAGGGTAAAGTATGGCATTCTTTGTCTTAGTTTAGTAATCTTTTTCACCATTCCAGAAGACAGGCCAGTAGTATTTCATATTACATACAGTAGGTAGTAAAAGTTGAAGGATATAATGGAAGCAAATCAAAGGCTTCTAATGATTTGTGTGATTTTGGCTTAATGTGACGTATGAATCCAGCATGGTTCTGGACATTATCTGAATAAATCTGGGAGGCTACATGTTTGATGAGGCAAGTGTCTGAACTGCCAGTTGGAAGGTGGAAAAAAAATCTAAGATTGTTATTATAGCAGTAAAGTCAATAGCTCTATAATGCTCTAATACATATTCTTTTCAATTAAAAATGGGGGGGGGGGAATCCACTAGCCAATTCGAGTAGGACCCAATTCCAATTTATTATCTAGCCACCATGGAATGTATTTTATCCTCTTATGAAAACATAGGTTAAAAGAAACACATCTTCCCCATTCTCCAGGTGTCTGATGTCCCAAATCAGCACATTCCTGAATCTTACATCTCACAGCAAGGGAGCAGCCATTTTATGTAATAATTTAAAAGACAATAAAAAGACTGTTGTATGGTTATCACTCCACATACAGGCAATATAGACTGGCTTGCTATCTGACCTGAATGTTTTGTGCAGAATCTCTGTTATATGGCCAATCATTCCTAGAGGCCACTTTCTGAGGTCAGTTGGCTCTTCACACAAAAACACTGAACCATGTAATAATCAACTGGGTATGTATGTTCTACAAATACTCCATCTACAATATGGAACAATCCCTGCACAATAACAATGTCATGTGGCCTCCATATGGCCATCACAACCATAGTTCACAGTTGTGTTGAAGACTGGGAAGGTGCTATACAATGGTCCCCTTTTTGGCTTTATAATGAGGGCATCTCTATAGGTTCTATTTATCTTTCCAATTCAGAGAAAGGTTTTACAAATGATCGATCTGCCCCAGATCTTTAAATAAAATGGGTTCAAGAGTGAGAATAACATTCATAAGATTCTTCTGCTCAAATTTTGTTTTGGAAGTGAATGTGGAAGTTGTATTGCTGGTTGCTTGAGACAATCTGCAATTCAGTTTGCATACAGCCACAAAGCATTTTTTTTCTTTAAAAATTAGAACACACTACCAATGTCAATGCTACTGCAAAGTAGACTTTGATAATGATACAAATCTCTTTCTTTTTACAAAACAATCTACTTAGTGTGTGCTTAAAAAAGTCAAATGTTGGATCTGTCATCTTGTGTTTGCTTCATAAAATTATATAAAGAAGCTTGCCTTGGGATTTTTTTTCTCTCCTCTGATACACAGTCTTAAGTTTCTAGGATGTTCTGCACTTTCTCTCAAATTGAAAGACAACTCCTGGGACAATAATTATAGGTGCTTGTAAAAAGGGATGTAGTCTACAAAGAATTAGGCAGTCTTCTACCAGGTCAGTCAGCCTTTACACTTCACAGTTCATCATGTGGGAGATGTAAGGCGTGGTCACAGAGATCTATAAAAAAAAATCAGTTCTCATTATTACATGAACTAGAACTTCCAGCTAGCCAGCATGACTAGTTTACACTTATCCAATACAATATCAGTAACAGTTCCCAAGAGCATAATGACAGTAAACATACCTCTATAATCAGCATTTCTGAATTTGAATTACTTCCCTAGCTGAGCTAATGCCAAGGAATTCTGGGAGTTGAAGGCTATCCATCTTTAAGTTATCAAGACTAAGAAGCACTGTTCTAAATCTAATGTAGCTTGTTTCACTTTGCTAAGCCTGTTTACAAACAAAATGATTATGATTGGTAAAATACGTATTATTTACCTTTTCAAACAAAGCCATATGGGATTTATTCAATCATGCATAGTTTTAAAAACCACATCTTGCAATCAATTATTTTTAGAATCCTAATTATTTTGAATAATTATGTATTCATATTTTGATTTTACTTTGATTAAACATGCAAGGACACTCCAAAAAGAAAGCACTTAAGATGAAATGATTCTATTTGTGCCTTTTCTTAGATCTAATCGTGTTTACGCCTGCCTGCCTTCCCTGCACCTTAAGATTCTGCTAATTGTAAATCAACCTGTTTTAAAGCTTATCTCCAAAGTCTTAATAGTGACTCAATTTATTATTTTTGGACAAAAGGAAAACTCATCAAAAAATGTAATATTCTCATTCGAATTAATCATTGGTTCCCCAAGCCTGCAAAATTTATGACCCAGGAATCTTGTCTGCATACCTGCCAGCCCTATTATTTTTTCCTGAAGGTCTCGTCTAGCTTAGGAGACCTACTTACAATTTTTATCTGGAGTGCAATCTTCATTTCCTCTTTCATATTGAAAGCTAGAGATCACTGATGATTCAAAGACTGGCAGAGGATCAGAGTTTGCTGTATTTTTTATCAGTATGAATAGTCATGAATCTAGTCATGCCACACAATTCCAAGGGTTCTGGCAAACTAACTGTATGGACAGATCATCAAGTGACTTATGCAATTGATTTCACTACACGTCAGCCATTAAGGACACTCCTTCAAGCCAATCTAGCTGCACTTAAAAGCATTATATGACTCTTAATAATATAATTTTCCATATACTTTTTTCTTTGGCAGGTTTTAACATAGAAATAAGGATTTGTATTTTAATTTCTTAGCCAGCTGCTACAAAAAGACTTATGAAACTGAAAACATAGCCAACAGGGATTACTACACCATGCTTTAATGGCCAGAAAAAAAGTTTTTTGGTTGTAGCACCATGGCAAGTTTCCACTTCTCAAACACAAGAGGGCAAAGGTCAGGTGGAAACAAGCACAGCCAGGCATGCAATCCAAAAGTAAGTCTATGTTACAGAAAAGGTCAGTTTTTTAAATGGCGTCTTGGCAACTGGATGTTTGTCATCTCTTTCCTAGCCATGGAAAATACACAGAAGGAAAGAAGATAAGTTCTTCTACCAATTTAAGTTATATAGCATTCAGTTATAAAAGATAGCAAGTGGTTTTCGATATCCTCCCAATCCAGAGAAAGATCATTTTGAGTTTCTAGGGCACTGGGTAAATCTCCATTTTGTAAAATATGTAATGGAGGACCAAATCTGGTGTACTCTTATACTGTTCTCTTGATGTTCCAAGATTCTTCTCCATAGTCATACAGGCTGGAGTTGCTGGTATGGCTCCCCTTATTGTACATAATTGATCTTTCCCCCCCCCCTTAGCCCTATTCCAGAAGCAGCAATCCTATGGGAAAAATATATTCCTTTCTATCTAATATAGTAGCATGTTTTCAACAATAAAGTTAATTTAATTACAACATGCAAAAACACAGGCTCCAGACTCCTCATAAAATATTATAGCTTGGCTGATCAGGCTAGAATTTGGAACCAACCAATTAAAAGTAGAAATGCTAAAGAGAAAAACAGAAAAAGGTTTAAAAAGTATATTCCTTTCTTGCTTTGTTTTATTCTAATCATAATTTTATTAAAGATTATAACAGTAAAAATAGAAACTGGAAAAAGTAAAGGAATAAAGAAGTAGAAAGTGCAGAAAAGAAAAAAAGGGAAAAAGAGAAAGAAAATATAAGAATATAGTAAAGAAAAATAAAATATATAAAGAACTGACTTCCCAACTTAATCACAAATATAAATTGTAGTAACTTATCACCTTCTCTTAAAATACAGCAAATGATTTCTTCTTCCCATATCTCTTATATTTATATAAACAAATCCATAAATCTCATCATTTCAGTCCTATTTTCAGCAAAAGTCCATTGGGTTTACCAGAGATAACAACATGTCTATTTTAACCTCAATCAAATAAACCAACTTTACATTCCTTGCAACAATTTTGATATTTAATTCCTTCAAATGTCATAGAACTTGATTTCTTTTCATTTTTTCTTTGTTCATTTTCACAAAATTCTGCAAAACTTTAACGTGCTTTTCTTATAAATTCGATATAGCAAAATTATCCAAGTTATTCTCTTGGTTTGTTATTTGTGTATCAAGACATCAGCTGATTTTTTGTATGCCCAGAGTAACATCTTTTACCATGTCATTCTTATAGCCTGGCATTTAAAAATCCTGTTTCAACTAAGTCTTGATCTTGTCTGAGTCAGTAGACAGCTCTTCAGTAATTCCTCTCTAGACAAGGCGAGGACTTGAGATTTCCCGCAAGTAGTTCAGACAGCAGGTCTCTAGAAGGTTTAGAACTATGGTTGAAGAGGTAATAAACCTCAGTTTAGTAGCCATGTTGGTTCCTCTGAAAGGATACTAAGTTCACATACTTCATTTTCTAATCACTGTCAGAAATTGTTTATTAACTGCTTTTCAGATATCAGGAACCTTTTGACTGACAGGTTTTACAGCACTGAGTTTCCTTTAAAACTTAATGAAAGAAGCTTTAATTACAGGTTTACTAACGTAACAAAATGAAATAAGCAGCAGCAGGGTGACTGAACTTTGATTTTAGAAAGTTACAAACAGGCTAAGGATCCAGAGAAATTTGAAATAAGATTTTGGAATTAATTAAAAAGAATCCTCGTGGGAATACAGTAGAAACTCTGGTCATGACCATAATTTATTCCATAACTTTGGTGGCTTCTTTCTCTTCTAATGTTTTGTCTTCAGGAATTTCTGGATCAGGGGTCATGTTTGATCACCACCCAAGTGCGTGTTTGTGACCAGATTCAAAAATTTTGTGAATTTTTTGGTCAGAACCTGATTTGGTCGTGATCAGAAGCATTCGTGACCAGAGGTTCTACTGTATGCTTTAAAAAAAAAAAAAGACTTTAAACACAGGACACTAGAGGGAATTAAAAGGACCTAAATATTACAATTAAAGGAGAGCACTCAATCTTGATTTACAAGTAGAGAATGAAGCAAAATATTTTAATATTGGACATATTGAAAGATATTTTTGAACACTCGACCCAGAAGTTAATGTTAATAGCGTCCTTTCTTGCCTTGTCATATTCATTTGTGTGCTGTTCTCCAAGGAGCTCGGGATGGTATAGATCAGGGGTGTCAAACACACGTCATCACGTTATTATCACTGACATATCAGGATTTTTTTCCTCTTTGCTAACCGGGGGCAGGCGGGGGGGGCGTGATCAGCACGTGATGCATCCAGCCCGCAGGCCATGAGTTTGACACCTGTGGTATAATAGATGAATTCTTTCTCCTCAACTCTATATTTTACGCAAGAGGTAAATCTGGCTGAAAAGAAAATAACTAGCTCAAAGCTACAAGAGATATTCCCAGGCCAAAAAGGATTTTAATTATTACTTCACCCCAACAAACAGCTGGTCCTCAGTCTGTTGAAAACTAGAATTATGACCTTCCTTGTGAAATGATTACTTTTGTGTGATATCTGAAATGAAATGCAGGGGTACAACTACAATATCAGGAAGAGGGACCTTTTTTCTTTACTAAGGGATGTCTTCTATCAGGAGTGCCACATCTAGGTTAAAAGCCAGATTCAAAATTACCTCTTTATTTATTACATATTTGTTGATTTAGAGAGAACATACACTGTGAACAAGCTTGAATTATTTTTGCATTCAGCAACCAATAAAACACAGCGTAAGTGCTCACTACTAAAGAAGTACATTGAGATGATTTGGCCACACAGAGAAAATGAATGAGGATTCAGTTAGAAAAATAATGAAAGATTGGATTAATTGAGTGGAAGGGAAAGAAAGTAAACTCACGGAATTGATGGTATCATGAAAAAGAGAGTTTAAATAAAAAACACACAACACATGAAGCATTGTATGTATGTGGTGGTAATAACAGAAGAGATGTTTTCATTTTATATATATTTAAATACCTAAGAACAGTACAGACAGTAATTTGTTGTACGCTGCACAGAGTCATTTTCGTGAGATGTGTGATTAAATAAATTTTAAAAATATCAGAACTCTTCTGAAAAAGAGAGAAGTGCCTTCCTAGCAGCTATCAGCTAAAGTATTCTCCAAGTATTTTTATAATATTTTAAAATAGCAAGTTCAAACCGATGATGAACATTCCATTTGATGAACATAGCATTTTTCATCCAAGAACTCAAGGCATGGATACAGAGGAGTCCCTCTTTCTTTTTCCCCTACAATGACCACCCTCTGAGGTGGAATAAGCTGAGAAAATGATGGCAAAAGTCACCCAGAGAGCTTTCAGGCTTGAGTATGGACTGCACCCTTTTTATACCAATTATTAGCATGCTTTTAATTTGCCAAATCAGCAAAAGACTACAGACCGGTTTCTGCCCTATATGCCCCATAGATGGTAAAGTAAAGCCATGACAGACCATATCTTTTTAAACTCAACAGTGCTACTGATTCTGTGCTTACCTGTTCGTTTGCTGCACAGCCGGTCCTTGACATTTTCTGCCTCATGGGAAAAGAATTCTATGAGCTCGTCTTCATATTCTTCAGCTATTTTCTCGCACTGTGAGGAAAACCAGGGAATTCAGCTGAGCAGCTTTTTTATAACTTTCTTATCTTATTCTCCCAGGTCTATTGGCTAAGCCAATTTTAAAGCACAGCAAGCCTAGACCAACTTAACCCAAGGCAATTGCCATGACTCTCCTTCAGTCAAAATGCACTAGAGGGAAAACACAGTTCACTGGGAGGAAGGGGAGGTAGTTAATTAGCATAATACAACCTATTCTTTTCAGAAGCCATGAACAGGTTATTCTGACTTCTTTCTCGATGCAATTCCATTAATTATATGTGGAAGTCAAATATGTATGACTTCACATTTCTCCAGTTTCCCTCAACAAACAGAATAATAAAAGAATACACGGGTAATAAGATTGTATATGCTTAGGAAATGATTTGGAAAAGGTGCTCCGGCACAAAAGAACACAAGTACAGTGCTTCCTTAAAGCAGCTGTGTCTTTTTTTTTAAGATTCCACGCAGAAGTTGCATCAAAGACACAGCCACCTTAATGAATTGGCTCATTAAAGCAGCTACATAATTTTCAACCTTGCACTGGAGCCCCTAAAAATATGACTATATTAAAGCAGTATTATGTTCTTCCATTTTCTGAATCAACTTTCTTGAAGCAGATAGAGTTCCTTTTTTGCTGGCCCTACACTTGAGAAACAGCAATGCTGAGAAAAAGACAATCATGTAGCTCTTGATTTATGCAAGGAAAAAATTCTGAAGGTTTTAGAGACAGAAGGGAAAGGAGAAGGCCCTGTCATTTTTCTAAAGCTCCCCTTAAGATATACTTGTATTTTCGTAGGGCTACTCTGCATGAGAACCACTACCATGGGGTTCAGCAATGTCTCAGAAATCAATGTTGTCTCTTATCCTTTGTGTATCTCTTCTATTGTCTAATACTTGTAAGGCATGATCATTGGTATAGAAAGTTTTGCTTCCTCAATCTATCCTTCACAGAATGCAACCAGAATTTGGCTGTAACCATAAAGATATAAGTAGCATGTCAGCTGTTTGTCACCGTAACTCTTCACTACTAAGGTCTCTTACAAGGAAAACTGTTACGAAAGAGCCTGATTTTCCAACTAACAAATTTTATTGAAAGGTGTAGGCTTTCATAAATTGCATTCACTTAACCAGATGCATAAATAGCTAGACTGTTGTAAAATATAAACTGGGATGAAGTGGGGAATAGTTATGCAGATTATATGTGAGACAGATTACAAGTAATCAAATAAAGAAAGGCAGAGGGTTAAAAATCTATTGTCCCTTGAGATCTTCTGAAATGTTATGTATGCAAGTTCAACAATTTCTCGCTAAGCTATGAAGCTTGTCTTTCAATAGCAGTTGCTGGTAAAATTAAAGAGAACATCTACTGGATTTTACTAAATAACTACAACAAGAGAATGTTTGCATTTATGTCTTACTTATAAGCTTCTGTAGGTATTTGGTTGTCCACTCTTGGAATAATGAGCTAAGTGTCTCTTCCAATCAAGTCTGTGGCTCTTATATTCTACAGAAAAGCAATACATCATAATTAGGAGCATCTAAAAGAAAGGACATCCTTCTGGATCACTTACTGCAAACTTCAAGCTTGATGTCACATCACCATCAAATTTGGTTTCAGAAAGATCCATCATGGTTCCATCAAAGGAGATCATTCTGACATAATTCTTCCTGTGAGTTGAAGGATCCATCTTCTCACCATAGTTATTCATGTTTTCACAGATGTTCTCCAGCAGCTCTGTCAGGTGAGCCTCAGATCTGGCATAGGGCACCTAAGAGCCAATGAATACTTCGTTAAACAGATGACAGAAGCTCTCCCTGTCTATAAGAGACAACTGCAAATCCTTCTTCAGTCTGGCACAGGAGATACAAAGTATGATCTGTAAATATTAGAAAACTCTCACAAATGCTATAGAAGAACAAATCATCATGTATTTAGTAAAATAATTTCTTAACTTATTACTATTTTTGCAGCTGTAATTGTTTTCAGTAGACAAGGGGCCACTAAAGTTTAATCCACTATGTTTTGACTGTAGGTTACTATATATTTACAGTAAGATATAATCTTCTGACTACAATTATTGGATGGTGCTCCAACTTTTTCAGCAATATTGAAATAAAAAGAAAAGCTCTTAATTATATTGCTCACAATATATTGGGTATGAAATTGGTAGGGGGAAACAGGATAAAAAGAAACCTCTAAATACTTAATCTCTCTCATCAGAAATTTAAAACCTTCCCTCACAAGAGTTTTTTAACCATTTCACAGTTTGCACATTTCAGCAATTGTAATGGAAATTTTCAAAGATTCAACTAATCTATGTCAAGTACAGAATATATTACCTCTACTATGGACTGGCTTCCATCAGGATTAATGCGGAAGGAGCCTACTTGGATAGTTTTTTTCGGATCTATTCGAGATATTTCCCATTCCAGCTCATCAACTAGAGCCCGGCATACTAAAAACAAACATCACTTAGGAATCAATATTAATGAGATTATTATTTATCAAGAACAATACAGTAATATATAGAACTGTTAAGGGACAGTTTTAATAAGGATTTTTCACACTTCCACAACTTATTTCCATTTTTTGTGGTGCTGGATTGAGTCACCAGATTTTTTACAAACCTATAATCACAGCTGAAGATCTCAGCAAATGAACAAAGGACTATAAATTAGTGTTAGCAAACTCATTAAACTAAGATTAAACTAAATTTCAGAGCAGCTTTTCCTTCTCACTAATTGCCAGTCAAGTGGCCGTCTGTCCCATTTTAACCTTTCTTTCTTTTTCTTCTTTCTAGCTAGCCATCACTCAGGCATTAACTCCATGATTTCCCTCTCATGCTAAGAACAGTCTTCAGCATTTAGCAGCTGAACAAATGCATTATTTATAGCACAGCATGCTGCAGATGGAATCATGCCAAAGGACTGTGTCTATGCCTAGTAACAAATGTATTTAGTACCGTAGTAAGCTCTGCAGAGAATTTACAGTCAATGTCAGAAAAGGAGATATAAACAGCAAGAAAGGGATTAGATCAGGGGTGGGATCTGACCGGTCTAACTACCGTTCGGTGAGTTTACATTTTGCGCATGCTTTTTCAACTGCTGCGCACCCGCGTGCCTGACACGCGCTGCGCGCGCACGTATATCATCATCATCTAACTGCCTGGATAGCTGAGCAGCGCTGTGCACGGGTGCGCAACAGTTGAAAAAGCACTTTTTTCCTGCTTTTTCAACCGCCGCTGT
>AZIM01000294.1:59780-75171 GCA_000516915.1 Ophiophagus hannah
CCCTTCCAACCCTATTATTCTATGTTCTACTGGAATGTAAAAAAAATTCAATATCTCCGCACAATAATCAATGTTTTCAATAGTAGCGAATATCTGTATCTGAATAATGTTTAAAAACCATTAACTTTCATAACAATTAAAAGCTAGGATTTTTAAACAAAGATTAATTTCTTGTCAGTTTTGCTGTACTTTTAGCATGCTGTTTTCAGAAACCTCTCTAAAGTTTGCTGTAAATTATAGTGTCACTTCTGGGGAAATAGCTGTAGCAATAGCAATAGTGCTTAGACTTTACAACACTCTCTGAGAGGTTTACAACATCTGGGTCCTCATTTTACCGACCTTGGAAGAATGGAAGGCTGAGTCAACTTTGAGCCCATCAGGATCGAACTCCAGACTGTGAGCAGAGTTAGCCTGCAATACTGCATTCTAACCACTGCGCTACCAGGGCTCTTGGGCATGACAAGGCTCTGTTATTGGCCAGTCCTAAGGTTGTTTGGGAAAACATGGCATCGGTTCTCGTTGCCCAACTGCACTTCCTTGAGAAGTTATGAATCATATTCATTCAGATTTAAAAAATTAAGTAAGTAACAGACCTAAATGAAAAACTCATGCCCATCTTACAAGAGCTTATTCTCTGGGAAGATAATGGACAGGAACAAAATACTATCAGGTAAACAGATGGCAGGTCAATTGTTATTGATTTCCAGCAAAAAACGAGTGCAATTTACAATATTTGAGGATTCCTAAAAGGCAAGTTGAGCCTTTCAGTAGAAACACTGAAAACTGTTATCTCTCACCCAATCACAACACCCCATGTTAAAAATACATTTCAGTGGTTAAACGTTACGTTGTTCCCATAGTCTCTACTTCAGGCTAGTGTATTCATGACTTCTCAGCAGCAGCAGCTGTTTTGCCTCAGAAGGAGGCACAAAGTAGTATTGCAGGCAGTAGAGGCAAAACTTTCCTGAACCTACAGCTCCTGCTATCTTTTGCTACTTCTCCGTGTCTCTTTGCCATTGCTGACTGGGTTTGAGGAGGACCCTATGCTTGATGAGCTTCCACCTTGATGGTTGGGTTGACTCCTAGTGATGCGACCGGTGGTAGGATGGGTGGAGATGCTGGGTTGGTGCACAGCACCACCAGAGGGGATCAACCCATTGCCATTCTGGTTCTCTGCAGCTGAAGCCAAATCACATGAAGGAACATAGAAAGATACAGGTGAAACAAGATCAACAAAGCTACAAAATTCAGTGTAATCTTGAAAACCAGAGTTAGTATGAAAGATTTGTCACTCCATATAAAATCATGTACTGAGTTCTCAGACAAGGACCCGCAGAGGAGTATGAGCAAGAAAAATGATTCCCCCGCTCCCCCCCCAAAATAGGTGAAAAGGTAGAGAAGCCAATGGGGGACACATTTGCTTGTTGGTTTCTGGATTGTGGCAACTTGATTTTGAACCTGGATTTCATTTCTTTGGTTAGAGTACAAATGCTAGATCCTCTGGCAGATGATTCTCCAAGGAGGAACTTCTACAAGTTTGCAGAAAGTCACCAGGCAATGAGACCATGGCCTCTAGGCCACTGCTCTGTATGTCTCCTGCCAATCAAACAGAGACTGGCCCAGAAGTTGAGATTGACATCACACTAAGCAGGGATAGGCGACCTTCTCAGGAGCAGCAACTTATTCCCCTGAGCAGCTGAAAGTTCCCAGGGATCATCACAGTGCCCTTCTGCTCGTTTTTCAGAGTCTTCCAAGGAGAGAGAATAATGGAATGGGGGATGGGCATAGGAAGTCTCATGAAGGTAAAGTGCTCCATTTCTACCACTGAAAAAAGTCCCCACAGCCAAGAATCATACTCATCTTTTAATGGCCCCGTTTCAATTAACTTTTGGGGGGTTGGGGAGAAATCTCAGGTGAAGGTTGGAGGCCTCCCGCTCCCTTCTCCACCCTTACTTTCAAATCCCCACACAAATATCGTTCCAATGAAGACTGGCTTCTCTGCTACTAAATCCTGAGATGCTAGAACTCATGTGGCCTCTTGACTAGTGCATTGACGTACAGCTTGTTGACCATTCAAAGCACTAATTTCATTCCCATGTAACATTGCCATAAATCATGGTTTATAAACCACAGTATCTAAATTAATACAGGTAGTCCTCGATTTACAATCATTCGATTAGTGACTGTTCGAGGTTACAACAGCACTAAAAAAGGTGATTTATGAACATTTACACATTTACAACTGTTACAGCATCCCCATGGTCATGCAATCAAGATTCGGGTGCTTGGCAACTGGCATGGATTTATGACAGTTGCATTGTCCCAGGATAATGTAATCACCATTTATAATCTTCCCAGCTGGCTTCTGACAAGCAAAGTCAATGGGGGAAGCTAGATTTGCTTAAAGGCTGCATGATTCACTTAACAACTGCAGTGATTTGCTTAACAACAGTCACAAAAAGGGTCATAAAATGAGGCATAACTCACTTAACTCAGTTTAGCAACCAAAATCTTGAACTCAATTATGATTGTAAGTCAAGGACTACCTCCGTGTAACATTAAGCTAGAATCAAATAAATCATAATTAATGTGTGCAAACCGATCAAAATGAACGCACAGAAGTATCAAAAGATCCTTATAATGCAATATTATATGCAAGCCCAGCTACATGTTTATGCACTAGCCAGCCAATAAATTAGCCCACTCTATATTTATAAATCTATAAATCAGATTGTCAGAATGTCATCAAGGCAAGAGCAAACCTTCCTCTTACTAGCTTGGATCCAGGTATATTACCTGTTGATGTAGAAGGTCCTGGTGTAGTTTGAGAGGCTGTAGGGGCTGCGTTGTCATTCGGTGTCTATAAGACAGAACCAAAACAACTATTTTAATCCATGCAGAAATTCTAGATTTAAAAGACCCTGGCCTCAGAGGACAGGGAGGAAACAAATCCAACTATTTGCCCAGAATTTCTAAATGTGGGAGAAAAATAGGAGGCATAAACTATACTAAATTACAAAACAAAAACCTCTTCCACAACAAGGCAACAAGATCTGGCTAGCATATTATCTGTTAAGAAGTTATCTGGAAAATATTTCTGCGAGATGAATCCAGCCATCTAGCCAGTAAATTTGCTCCCATTTAAAGTCCTACTCCTACTGTTGAGTTAAAAGCCATTTAGGCATCCAATAAATTTGCCAAATCCGTATCCTGAGATTTTTGTATCATTATTTATTATATTTGATTCTCATATTTTCTCAGGAAACTCGCTGGAAATATGGGGATTTTGTTCCCATGACTCAGTGAGGCATGTTTGGCTGAGACTGAATATAAATCCACCTGGTGAGTCTGCATGACTGAGGATGGACTTCAATTCAGATTCTCTCTGTGCAATCCAGTGCATTCACCACTCTTTTAAAAACCATGCAGGAGAACCCCTCAGCTTCTGCTTATCCCTTCACATTTCATCGAAGTGGCTCTTAAACCTGCAAGAACTCTCTCAGGTTACAGACCTGAAAAGTAATAAAAATTATCCCTTTTTTCCTGAAAGGAAAGCCAGGATAGGCTACCCAGCTTGGGGTGTCCATGAGAAGGGTCAATTTCTTCAATGTGGCTGGTGTAATTAGGTAACTGAAGCTGTGACTCTTTTTAATGGCTACCACATGCATTGCTTGCACATAAAAGGAGTGGGGCTTGCATCCCTGGTCTTGCCTGACACTTGAGACCCATGACATCTTCTGCAGTCATTTCTCTCGATCACGGGTGTCAAACTCACCACGTCACATTGCAGTCATGTGACATTTTGTGACATTTCCCCCATTCGCGGAGCTGGGGTGGGCGTGGCCTGCGTGTGATGTATCCGGCCCACAGGCTGCCAGTTTGACACCCCTGCTCTAGATGATCTGAATCTACATAATCCCTGACCAGTAATCACCTTGGTTGGGACTAGCAGAGGGTGAAGCCCAAAACATCAGGCTCATTTGTCCTGCATTAGATTGTGTAATTAGGTTGTGTAAGCTCCCTCAGTTGAGATTGACCTCTGAGCACTTTATGGAGGCAACCATATACTGTATATGTCACTGTCAACAGAACTAAAGAGGTCTTTCTCATTCCTTTTTCAATATCTTTTTTTCAACTTCCTGGCTCAATCAATATCTCCAATACTGGTTGTTGGAGTCCTATCCATGTAATAAGCCAGTCTCCTTTAATTTAGCTTCTGAGTCCAAGTCGGGCCTATGCTGCCACCTGCTGAAACTTTCTCTTGATAGGCATACGTAAAACCTGGCTTCTACAAAATCTAAAACAAGCACGGGATTTTAAAGAGAAGAAATGCAACAGGAGATGGTTATCACAAGAGACATATTTTTAAAGGATTCTGCTTCAGCAAAAAGAAATGGCAAGAAAAGTACCAGTCATAATGTGATTGGGCAAGGAATGGTTCTTAGACTTATAAAATCCATCATTAAGCATTTATTTCATACCTCAACATCAGTTCAGACAAAGGTCCTTGGATTTTTCTTAATTTTCCTAATACACACACACACACACACACACACACATTCAGAAGCAATCTATTACTCTATGAATCATTCATAGTTAAGATTTAAAGGTTTAAATTTTCACTGACCAAGCTTATGTCCAGCCTATGCTATTTCTAAGTCATGTAAGTCACTAACTGAGAACAACCAAACTAAGGCAATTATTATACTTACATTTTTGTTTTGTGACTGCTGGGCAACATAGTCAGGATTTGGCTCACTGAAATTTGGCACTTCTGAATAAACCATACAAAACCTAGAGAGCAGAAGATGCAATTGTCATTCAACTGATGAATTTTTTTCTTTATTCTTTTTAATTCCTTCTCTCCAATAATGCATATTGCCCTGTCGTAATGAAACTGCAATATGTCCTATAGTGACTTATAGCTCATTTGACAAAAACAAAAACAAAACCCGAGTCTTACAATCAAAGTGACTTGAGAACAAAAGAAAAAAAAAACAGTTAGACAGAAGAAGGGAAACAAAATGAGAAATTATAAGTGGGATGGAAATCCATCTGGTACTCTAAGGGTTATAGCTAAGCTTCCTTTGAAGATAAACTGAAGACTGCTGCCCACTCCCCCACAAACAGTGCTAGAATGTCCCTTTTCTCCCCTCTGGTGCAGCAAGATGGAATATCCATACAAAACAATCCTGAAACTACCTTTAACTTTTCTCTGGCAAATACAAACTTTTAAAAGCTCTGCTTCTCCAAACAATAGGCTTTAAAGGGAGGCGGGTGGAAAGAATAAAGGTGGGAAAATATTAACTCAAGCTACTGAAATTAAAACTTGACCAGCCAACAATGGCAACACTATGAATCTGGTGTTAATGTTCATATTGTTAGTAAATGAAAGAGATCCAGAGATAGATACAGTGAGTTCCTGTTGCAGATCAAAGAAGGCTGGGGGGGGGGTAGCTCTGTCTCAGACATCAACTAGGAAATGCATCAACCATCAGCTTTATTTGACCTTCTAGTACTTGGGAAAACTTGTTTTATCTGGACATTTAAGATCAACTCATGATTAGTGGAATAAATACATCAAGATCATTCTAACATTAAAATTGAACACTGTGTAATAGTCTTTGAGATGTTCAAAGATCCAGCTTTAAAGGGGGAGAGGTCAAGTGAATTAGAGGATGCACATAGCACCTGCTAGCAGTTCCTTAAGTCAAACACATTTTTTCAAGGAATGTGAGGCAATATCTGTACAATCCCAGAAAAGATTCGTGGGATTGAATTTTTAGGAAATGAAAGAGCCAGTTTGGTCTACTGGTTAAGGCACCAAGGTAGAAACTGGGAGACTATGAGTTCTAATCCTGCTTTAGGCATAAAAAGCTGGCTGAGTGACTTTGGGCCAGTCATTCTCTCTCAGTCCAAACCATCTTGTAGGATTGCTGTTGTGGGGAAAATATGAGGAAGGTGTATTAGATATGTTCGCTGCCTTAATTATTTAAAAAGATAATAAAGTCAGGATTAAAATAAAATAAATTTTCAAGAGGAGTTACATGATCACCCCATGCATTCTGAATTACCTTCTCCTCTTTGACCTGCACATACTTAATATTATTCCTTGTCCTTGTTCACTACATTTTTTTTCCCAAGGCATGTCTTTTTAGCCTAAGGATAGTGAACCCCTATAGCTCTATAAACTGATCTAACAGTGGCAATACATGGTAAAAATACATAACTACATAAAACAGTGGTAATACATGGCAATACATAAGCAGTTTAATAAAAATCATCATGACAAATCTTTATCAGCACAAATAACTGTAATAATTCAGTATGTGATTTCTTAATGAAATATTACTGGGAAAACTAGAGGTTCACTGTAAGAAGAAACATAAAATGTATCTCGATTCAAAATGAAATGTAAATTAATTTCAGCATAAGGTGGGGACATTTATCCTAGTGAATTAAGAAGTGGTGGCATGACATTTAGAGCTGTGAATCATGCAGTGATTTCTTCATGACAGATGGATCGTTAAATGTAACCAGAAATATGATAATGAAGCAAAAGAAGATGTCAGATACTTTACATCTTCTAGGGCAGAACTGTTTTTTAGCAAAAATCTGTCTTTGCACAAAATTGGAAAAATATCCACCTAATAACCATCCCCTAATCCCAAGAAGAACCATTGGAATAAACTTACTCTCCTACTTTCTGCAGATCTCCTCCACGTCCAGTGTACAATGTCAAGCAGCCTTTGAAAATCGATGAGTACCTGATAAAGAAAAACTCATGATTAAAAAGCAGCACACAATTCCTAGTTTTGCTCAAAAATAAATCTGTCTTTTTGTTGCATCGCATGAAGCTCTACCGATATACTATCTGTACAGTACTTGTCTGTCCCTCACTGAAATAAACCAACCTTCTACACAAAAATGCTAATGGGTGCAAAAGAGATTACATGTTCTTAAATCTCATTGAAACCAGTAATACCTTGACTTCAACAGACTTACTTCAACAGAGTACCCTTGAATTAAAAAAAAAACTTACTTTCAAGGAGCCATGTATGGGATCATGTTTTTAAGTTTTCTAGATTTGCTCCAATTATTGGAACCAAACAAAAAGTGGTTAGTTAGTTGGGCTGACTGCAGAGTATGGCAAACATATTAGTGTGTTGGGTGTCTGCCAGCATGTTCATCCATATTTGTACAGAACATCAAAAATGGTCAGAGCAATCTTACAGGATGCTGTACTTGTATACAGGTAGTTCTTGTTTAGTGACTGTCTCATTTAGCAATTGTTCAGTGTTATAACAGTGATGAAAACTTTACAACCAACTCTTAAATTTGCAACCCTTGTCTTGTAGGTCTCTAAACCAGAGAAAAGCTGAAGTAAGATCATAAGATCACAGCAATAGTTTCATTTAGCAACTGCTTCTCTTAACAACTGAGTTGCCAGTCCCAATTGTAGTCATTTAAAGTAGACTACCTGTACACCACTTTTAATAAGCAGATTCATAATGTCTGTATTTGGTTTACTATCATCTACTGAGTAAGCAAAATTGGATGGATTCAAATTACATACTGAGACATAAATCATAGTTTATAAACCACAATAGCTGGGTTCAACACCACATGCTAAGCCAAAATTAAGCAAACTAAATTATGACTAAGGGCAATGCATAAAGCTTCAGTCTGCCTTTGTGTAAATAAGACAATTTGCAGAAGAAAATATGTACAAATCTAAGAATTAGGTTAAACGTTGCAGATTAGACTGATCCCAAGAATTACAGAGAGTTTTTAAATTCGGGTTGATGAAAGCTCATTCTGCTGGATCTAAAACATCTGGTAGCCCAAGACTGTATGGCTAATGATGATGATTGTTGAAAAGTATTAGTTCGGCAACATCTAGAAGTTTCAGATTCCCCCCTCCACTCCCTTAAACTTTCCTAACAAAATTTAGAAAAGTGGTGAAATACGTTAAATAACTAATTTGTATGAAGTAATTTGAGCACATTCCACAGAACAGCCAAGTCATTCTTGCTGCACTCTTGATGTAGGGTTTAGCCACAGCCTCAAAAATAACACTTCCTCCCTCAGCTTCTCCCAAGCTGTTCCCTCTTGGAAAAATCCCCCATACCCTTTTGTGAGTCGGATGATATCGCCCGGCTGGATTAGATTTCCAACATCATCCCATACAGAGATGTTTATGCTGCCTGTTTTGTCAGCTACTTTACAGGTCCGTACTTCATGACCATCCTTGGTCTTGGTCACTCGGCCTAGTGATAGAACAAGAACCACAGTTCAAGACAATTGCAAGGATCTGTTTCCATGAGTGAAGGAGAGGTTTTTATCAGTCACTGCTTCACTCCAAATACATCCCACCTTCATCTGCAGATTCCTTTAAGCCCAGAAGTTTAAATACGGAATGTGTGTGTATGTAAAACTGGAAGTAAATCATTTAGATTATCTCAAAATTACTGTTTTTGCTGAGAGTTCAGTCTGCTTCTCCACATCATAGAAATGTTTTCATGATCAGCAGTGGTAATTATGCCATACAGGTAGTCCTTTCTTAACAAGGATAATTGGGACCAGAATTTCCATCACTAAGTGATGCGGTCGTACAGTGGCATTCCTTGTAGCTATCCTTAAGCGAGTTTTGTCATAAGTTTGAACAGTCACTGAATGAATAATCATTAAACAAGACCTGTATTACTTCCCCCCTCATATAAGACTGCAGTTTTAAAACCACTTAGGTGTACTGTAAGTAGATACCATTGAGTTCCCTAGGAGGTAATATATAATAAACCAAGGGTCTTCAAAATTGGCAAGTTTAAGACTTGTGGACTNGTTTAAACTCCACAAGTCTTAAAGCTGTCAAATTTGAAGACTCCTGTAATAAACTTTTTAAACTTAGAAGCCAATAAGTACTACAAATTGTTTGGAGTACCAAGGGGAAGTCAGAAATTAAATGCTTATGTATATTATTCTTAAGGATGTTGTTTTTTCTTCTTTTTTAACATTATAAATAATACTTTAGTGGAGATTTTGGCATTAAGCTCAAAAATATATACCTTTTTTGTATCATGAAAATAGTTCTATGTACTTTGGTATGTTTTACTTTCACTAATGTTATTTTGAGCATTAAAATGTTAGTAATTCTGTCCATTTATATAAAGTATCTTTGTTGAAAAATACAGTTTTGTTTTAAATGATTTTTTTAAAAATCTGGTCAATAACCAACATTTTTTGGAATAAGACAGCAATTAGTTAATCAATGAGGGAAAGGAAATCATTACAAAGCAATTACAAAAAAAGGCAGTAAAATATTTTATTCAGAATTTAAGCATTCTAGTGAAATAAGCACGTAGCTTGGTCTCCCAACTGCTTATATAGTGATTTTAGAAAAATAAACCTGTCTTCTCTTCCATGTGACTTACCTGTTTCCAGCACAATGAATATAAGATTTAGATTTTTCATGCCTGGTTTAATATCCTTCACCAACGTTTCTGTTGTCATGTTAAATGGCTTCTGATTTCCAGTACCTGGCAAATAATTTTAAGTAGTCTTATATTCATAGATAGAACAAATAAGAAAATGCTGATTGTAGTAAACTATTCTACTTTAATCTTGAAGATATTACTTATGTACTCTTCTACTGATATAAAACACAGCCCATGTCTAAATATGCAAGATTATAAAGACACAGATATTCAAGATGTGTAAGTTAAATTTATTCCTCCCATTATCACATTCTTCCTTCTGCTACGATTACTTGCAAGAAGTTGATATATTTTGTGCCCAATACCAAGAGACAAAGTGAACAAGACTCACTTTTAAACAAAAAGATACTTCTAAAGTACAGTAATGTGCAGACATCCTCACACCTGTACTTTAGAAGCATCTTTCTGTTTAAAAGTTGTTCACTTTCTCTATTCAATAGCTGACATATTAGCCTATGATGTTTAAAACAAATAATGTAAAATATTGTTCTGCAAGTGCCTTGTGATTCCATATAGCTTTTGGTCGCAGAAGCTTTTCCAGTTTGTCAGAATCACAAGTTGGGCAAATAGTATCAACTTCTTGCAAGTAATTGTAGAAGAAGGAAGAATGTAGGGTTTAAAACAACATATAAGGGTTGGATTGAAATAGCATAATTTGATTTTTTTTCTTAGTATGTTGTGTGAATCCAATCAACTGTGGTTTGGTAAGCAAATAATGGCTCAAAATATAAACCCAACCAGTATTATCCAAACTGGCTACTTAATTTGGAAAATAAGCTTTGAAAAATCCAAAATAAAAAACAACAGCAACGTGAAGTTAAAGTACATATGCAAGAAATCAATTTCTACAATATTTGTCTATCAAGAAAGAAGCAGAATATTACTAGAAATTCTGTACACCATCCCCAGGCTCACACACCTTCTATCCCAAGCACACCTTAATTTCCCTGATCATAAAACACACATCTATACATTTATGAGAAACTTCCTTGGCAGGGATTTCAGTTGCAAGTGTTTAAACACAATTCCTGTAAGATACACAGAAAATAACTGTAGTTTTAATCAACTCACCACAAAAGACATATAACATTGTCATCCCCCGCCAATGTAAAAGCTTTTAGTGATTACAACTTTAGAATGCATACATAAAATCACATTCTTTTATAGATTCCTTGTTTCCCTATTGCTAACAGGGCAGAAGCTTTCTGACACTTCTTGGGAAATTATAAAGAAAATTAGTCTCTCCAGTACATTCTTGAGTGTAATCAATCCAAGTATCTAAAAGGATGACTATAAAATATACCCTCCCCTCCCCCATATCCCCTCCCAAATTCCATCCATGTTTAAATTGCTGTTGCTGAATTTTTCTTTTTTTCTTTTCAAATTATGAGCTCATTCTGGTATTTTATAAAAGCCTGTAATGCAGTTTTATCAGCTTTTAGCTCCCCCTGATCATTGTTACAATACCTACTTCGAACAAAACTTAATAATTTTTCAGCACATGTAAAAAGCCAGTTTCAAGGGAGGTTGTGTGGCATCCTTGATCTGGTCAGAGGTTTCATTCCACTGTGAAAAAGAAAAACAAATAAAGTACTTTCCATTGTTTCTTAGGGGATCATTTATCCTCCTCCTGATCAAATTACATCTTCTAGCAGTTTTTTGCTATGGGATTCCTCTCCGTATGAAGCAGATATACTATTGCTCCTAAATAATATGCTTGCATTGTAATAATACAATTAAATGAAACATAGTAAAAAGTTCAATAGAACAACTTAGTCAATATGCTAGTGAGCAGACTCGTTCCTACTGAACATGGATTCTGCTGGCCCTGCAACATGCCCATGTATTTTTGTGCTATGTCCAAAGCAACAAACAGTCTTCCGAAATCGCACATTCTTCTCACCTACAATCTCATGGCTATTAATTACATGTTGCATAAAAGAAAGTCCCCATCACCACTTTTCCAGTGAAACAGCCAGATGAACGTCCACTTGCAGACATTCCAGGAAGTATCCTGCAGCGTCCAGCCCAGCCAATCACAGCACAAGACAATCCTTCGACATGCAGGAATGTTCCAATCTTCCAGCCAATTGCAAGCTGATAAAGCATTAAAGTGACAGTACCAACAACTGTAGACATTGTAGGGGGGAAATCTGCGATTGTCTATGGTAGTCAAAAAATAAGAGTCTGGAGCATCTTTTTAAGAGACTTTATTGCAAAGCATAGGGTTTCATAAACTGCAGGTCGCTTTATCAGATGCGTGGAGTAGCTCAACTGTTGTACAATTTAAATAGGTACTGTGCATAGAGATGAAGGAGGGAGAGAGGAAGACTTTGGGTGCACAGATGAAGGTTGCATGGGAACAAATTACAAATTGTTTATCAATTAGTCTTTAAAAAATCTACTGTGTTTGTTAAGATCTTTTGAAATAGCCTGAAACTTATTGATGTAAGTATAGCTATCTCAATTTTTAACTGCCAACAATTGATTATAAGCAGAGTGTTTTCTCCGAAAAACAATTTGCAATTTATTCAAATCTTGATGTTCAAGAACTTAACTAGTGGACTCAAGACATGCAGTATTTCAATCAATTTTGAAGTTAGTACATCACTGAATGTCTTCCTTTTGGGTTTCATTTAAATATGGGCACAAGCTGGATTGCAAAAAATTAGAAACAAACAGTACAATTAATGGGCACCTTTTGTAACATCCCACAAAATATCCCTAATGTATTGAATGCATTTTCAGTTAAAAGTTAGATTTGGATTGATGTGTGTTTTCTCTTGTTCATAGTTACAGCTTTTGCATTTAATAAAAATATGCATACATTGGCCAATTTTCACTTAAATAAGATTATCTGTGCGTTGATGTGACATGATTATTCAAAGGACCAGGATTAATTACCAAGCTTTGTCTGGTTGAAGGGGAAGAATCTTCTTCATGGAGATCTGTCCAGCTAGGTGTTTTTATTCTGCATCATTTGCAACCCCATGACAGGATTGGCATAGTGTGGCAACTGGTTGACCAGGACACCCTAACTGTTGTGGAGTGCCATTCTGCAGGTGGTCAGATGTGAGTTGTTACATTCCATGCTGGGCCAAAGGAATGAGCTGGGGTGTTGGTATTGTATTGCTCTCCTTCACCAAACTGCCTAATTTCCTTGAAGGGGTAATTGTGGTTTCCTCAGACTGTTACTATGGGGTGATGATTTCAACCTCCTTTCATTGGGATCTGAGACAGCTTGGGAATTCATAACCAAACATTCACTGTGTAGTAATATATCAATTATTCAGTTCTTGGGAACTTTTCCAACAATCCATTGTCACAGGCAGCTCACTTCCTTATTATTTACTAAACTTGTACGGCACTGGACTCCCAGCAACTGTGGACAGTTTACAAATTGTTAAAAAAACTTCAAGACTAGAAAACAAGAGCAAAAATGGGAGAAATAACAAGTTCAGATTGGGACAATGAGAAAGAAGAAAAGAGGGCTTTAATCATGCTTGCCAAAGGCCTGGGCAAAGAGCCTTATTGCGATATGAAACTGGTCAAGAGAGAGCCTGGAATGACACTTGTGGAAAACAAGAAGTGATAGGCTACCTGACATAAGTGTCCAGGTTCTATCCCACAGGCACATTCAGGCAATTTACACTTCTAGGTCTTTAGGCAAATTTCATATTAACTGACTTTGGACAAATATTTTGCTTGAGGATAGGACCGATAATCAAGGTTTACTGCAATTAATTATTATACAAATGATGTGAATATGAATTTAGTAGACATTTGGATTTAATGGACACACACTCCACTCAAATGGTTCGTTAAATTGAGATTTTATTGAATATCCAATACATAGGTCCTTCCTCCATAGAAGATATATATTATGAAGAGGAATTACAACATGGAAGCATTTTTCAGCAACTTTTGTTCCCAGTTCTAAAGGTTTGATGACTCATTTATAATATTTTAAAGTTCAGGTGAAGAAAAAATAGCACCCCCGGAAGCATCAGCGACAATCACATTCAGTTCCATCCTTTACTGATTTGTCTGTTGCTTGTCATATTTTTGCAAATACAGTATACCCTCAGTTCTTGTGGGCCTCTCATTAATGACCAGTTACTGCTTTAACTTCATCTTCTAGTCCTAGAAGTTCTTCTAGAAAAGGAATATCTTCTAAGATATCTTGGATGCTGTGATGTTTATTGTACAAATTTCAGCACATTTTTTCAATCTTTTTTATCTTCAATCACTATCTTTCAAATGGATTCATTTACCATTCCAAATGAAGATTGGCATCTCCTGGAATGCAGAGATCTTTTGAAAAAACATCTTGCTTTTCTGTGTTTGTTTTCATCTTTATGGTCTTTACAGATTGATGTAATACTGCTTCTTGTCTCTGCTAATAGTTGTCTGAAATTTTTCATTACATTTCTTCCTGAGATCTTTCTCTTCCTTGGCTTTGGCTTCTTCTCTTATCTCTTTTTGGCTACCGTTTTTCACCATCTATTCTGATCTAGTTTGCTTTTTTTCTTGATCTTTAGAAGTCTCTTTGTACAGGGATCCTTATTTAATTTCTTTTCACAATTCCTCTTACTCCCTACCAATGAAGTTGTGGACTTCAAAGTGATTTCTGATAATGTCCTTGAAAACGGAGTTTTTGAAACTGGATTGCTGGAAATCGGTAAGTCATTCTCATGCTTTGTTTCAGTTTCATAGGCCATATAATCCAAGTATGTTTTCCTCTTTATTGTTCCCAATTTTGGCATTTTAACTCCAACCACAAGAAGCACTTCTTGCTTATAAATTGATTGCAGATTGAACTTGATCAGAAAATTCCTCAATCTCTTTTCCTCAACCATCAGTGGTTAAAAGCAACAGTGTTATTCCTTTTCTGTGGGTGTTCTATGTAGCACACAGTACTGTATGAACTTCTGACCACATATCAGAATACCAATCCATTTCAATTTTCTGATGCCCAAGATGTCAATGTGCAGTTGATTGATTTAGTATTTAACATATTCAGCTTTCGCATATTCATGTTTCTTATATCCTGCTGCCCACTATAATCCTGCCTTTGTAGTTTTGGATTTTCTTTTCCTGCATGACATCAGCAACTAGACATTAGAAATTTTTTAAATCTAACTGCATCATAAACAGCATAAGTACACTACTCTAAAAGATCCTCAGCTCTTCCACAACAGCAACATTCCTTAGAGAGCTCATCATCTGGCCTTATTTTGTCAATCTTTGTCTTGTCTATCCATGTGGTTTTTCTTGGTAAAATACATAAATGGTTTAGCATTGCCTACTATCACACAGCATGAAATTATATCTTTGTCATTTTCCTTGAATGCCATGAGGCTACAGAGCAGAACGTGAGGGGGAGGTCAATAGTCAACATTCATATACAATAAATTATTTCAAAATGTATACTGCTAATCGGTATAATTAGAATATGCAGTATCCTTTTGTTGCCATCTAGTGGTCATCCATATTTTTTACAAACTACTATTGGAAGAAAAATCTGGTCTGGTTCCAATCTGGGAGAAAGACACTAGAAATATGGAGGCAGGTTGCAGGAAAGGAAGTCTGTTTATTTGTTAACCAGAAACTAACAACAGCAATAATTTTCTGGGATGGCCCGCAAAATTGGGATTGAGAGTAAGTGGGCTTTTATACATTCTTTGAGGCCTTGTGATTGAGATGCCTGATCCTTGTGAAATGTACTTTGACCTGTGCTTGAGTGTGCCCTTTTTGGTATTCTAATTATTGTTATCTGACTCCCATTGTGGCTGGGAGGTCATGTCCTATCCTTAGAGCTGGGTGGGGAATGTAGTGTAGGAAGTTAGCACCCACCCCTCTNNNNGAAAATTGAAATAGCCTAGGAAATATTAAAA